>JAWNGG020000139.1:0-245000 GCA_036937485.2 Tetragonisca angustula
TATTTAGGAAATATTGGGATACCCTTTTTTTATTTGGGAAATGTAACAGAATATCTTTTTTATTTAGAAAATATTGGAATACTCTTTTTTATTTAGGAAATATAACATTGGAATATCTTTTTTATTTAGGAAGTATAACAAAATATCTTTTTTATTTAGGAAGTATAACAGAATATCTTTTTTATTTAGGAAATGTTGGAACACTCTTTTTTATTTAGGAAATATAACATTAGAATATCTTGTTTATTTAGGAAATATTGGGATACTCTTTTTTATTTAGGAAATATAACAGAATATCTTTTTTATTTAGAAAATATTGGAATACTCTTTTTTATTTAGGAAATATAACATTGGAATATCTTTTTTATTTAGGAAGTATAACAGAATATCTTTTTTATTTAGGAAATGTTGGAATTCTCTTTTTTATTTGGGAAATATAACAGAATATCTTTTTTATTTAGAAAATATTGGAATACTCTTTTTTATTTAGGAAATATAACATTGGAATATCTTTTTTATTTAGGAAATATTGGGATACTCTTTTTTATTTAGGAAATACGACATTAGAATATCTTTTTCATTTAGGAAACATTGGAATAACAAATTGTTAATGCTTTCGTTTAATGTTACATTCGACACTTAATGCCACTTTTGTGCAAAATTAATGATGAATTTGCAATATATCCTGCGTAAACTTTGAAAATTGTGGAATTTCGACTGAATCAATCGTTCTTGAAGTTTTTCAAATTTCTAACGGAGTTACAATTTCTCGGATTACTCTCTCAAGTTATATCGCCACAGCGATTGTTCTGCTATATCGAATTATCGTTCAGCTGGGTTCGTTGTCGATCGTTGGAATAAAATCGTTCGCGAGAACCGCGTCAGACTACGGCCATCAACATTTAACACCCGCATCGAATCGTCGCCAGATACGAGCCGGCTGTAAATTCGCCGGCTCGATCGATATGCGTCGCGCTGATGTGCTCGAGGGGAAGCTCCGAAATCATCTCCCTCCGTGGTCTCTCCGTGGTTCGGTGTTCTCTGATTTCGTTGTTTCGCCACGTGGCCATTCTTCATCGTTGTTTCGTCGAGAAACAACGATCCGATCGTTGGAAAATCGAATAACTTGATCTGTAATCTGTCGCTCGTTTGCTATTCCAGTGTAAACTTTTGAAAAAAGTCGATTTTCGTTTTTTTTTTTTGCATACTCTTGAAGGACACAGCTTCAAAAATAAATCTCTGTAACTTTACACGTGAACTCTTAAAATTAACGACGTTATGGTTGTTCGGAGGGACGCGACGTATCGTTACCGCAAAATACTAAACTTTCAAGACATTTTTGTGGAAACTATGTTTCTCAGAACATAGTGTCAATGATATCTCAGGATCTACTTGACCAATTGACACAAAATTTTCAGTACGCATTTAAATACACGTGTGACTATAGCCCCCTACCAGAATCAACTAAAAAATTTTATTTTTTATATTTTTCTAGGCTTTTCAAGTTTAACAAGAACATGGAAAAATCGATAATCGAACTTCAAAGTATCGCCACTGTTTTAATTACCGACTTTTTTCTTTTGTTTTAGTACCTGCTATAGCCAAATCCATACTGATTGAGGAACATTCGCGTTTTTTTTTTTTTTTTTTTTTATTTCCGACGAGCAAAGTTGGCCAGAATCATGGATTCACCGTGAGACGACCTTTTCTTAAAAGTGACCATTTTGAGAGTATGCAGTGCCACTGATTTTAACTGTCTTAAAACGTCGTCGAAACACGTACAAATAAACCTTGTCAATTTGACTGCGAAAGGTATAATAGTATCTTTCCGAAAAATTCTCTAAAAACAGAGTTAAAAAAACAACGCGCTTCACACCAGAACACCCCCTTGATCTGCGAATTCCAATATCGACGAGCGAAACATTGTTCTCTGAAAATCGTTTTAACCAGAGAAGCAATTTTATTCGAGCGTTAAATATACAAGGCCCTCGTCAAAATGAGTTCGTTTCTGCTTACTATCACGGACGGAAAACGGGGAATTTTATTTCCCAACGGGGATGAATTCCAGTTTAGTATCGCGAACGACTTCACTCGCTGCCATGTTCCAAGTGTGTTAAGTAGTAAGATTTTACATTGAATTTCTTTCTTTTTTTCTTCGTTTTCTTTCTTTGAGATCGTTGACACAGTGTCAAGTGTCTCTGTTTCTTTTTTTCTGCTTCTTGCGCTTCGTTTTTTTTTTTTTTTTTATCGAAATTATCATGGCACGCTGATAGCGCTGCTCGTTGAAACGTTCCGTTTTCGTAATAAGTCAGATTACTTTGATTCTTCGGTTGTTAACTATCGAGTATCTGCTGATGGTTGAATAGAGATCGAGGAGATTCTACAGAGGGAAAACCGACTCGATGAAAGGACGATTTATTAAAATTCCAGTCGTGCGAACGTTAATCATTCGTCTCTGGTTCTTTTCTTTTTGCAGTTTCTTGCACGTGTGTAACTGAGGTTCTAATCTGTGTGAATATTTATTGTAGTTTCTTTTTAACCCATGTTTGATGTTATCAATTGGATAATTCATAACATATTAGGGTCATGTAATAGGGTGGGCCAAAAATCGTGTCCCACTGAAATACATTCGTAATTCTTTTATTATATAATTTTCAGTATATTTTTTGAATATTTGAGAGAAATAATTTTTGAAACGCAATGAAAAAATCGTGTTTGAACTTAATGAAATTAGTTTTTTCTTATATTTCGATGTTTTATTTAAAAAAAAAAAAAATAGATATGTGGGAAGAAACTTTTGGCCCACCCTATATATATATATATATTTGTGTATTGAAATTAAAGTTGATAGTATTCGAGAATTTCGTGCGTTCATCGGTAATTTAAGGATGGAAAAGTACAGAGAACCTAAGCAACGTGTAAAAATATATAAAATATAAATTGGAAACTACAATACCAAAGTACTTTCATAACGGAGATCTATTCCAATTTTCTATCTGTGCTTTGTCCTCCAAATCGTCAGATCGTCAAAATTTGAAATTGCACGAAGGTCGCGTTTGTCACGTAAATTGTGACACTAATCTAGATAGGAAGTTTTTCGCGGAAAATTTTTATTTAAATCTAATGCGTAAACAACGCTGAAGGCAAATAATAAATGAGGAACAGGTCACAGTCGAACCTTATAAATTTTCATGATAATTTCTGTTTTCATTACGGTAACGGTAATGTCGTGACTATCGTGTTGCCATTAAAATATTTGAAATCATTGAAAAGATAAAAAGAACGACAGTTTTATACTGTTTTCTTTTTTTCTTTTTTTTTGCAAGCTGACTTTCTATTTTTTTTTTTTTTTTGCAGAGACAAAGAAATACTTAGGATATTGCACATATACTTTCCCTCTCTTCTTTGACAAGAATTTTTGTTTCATTACTTTCACTGGAGACGAAGTATCTCAGCGTCATCGGGTCAAGGGTTAGAATTAATTAACAGTATCTTTCAATCTCTAAATTTTTTTTTTTTTTTTTTTGATGGAATTCCATTTTCTTTGCCGTACATCGTAATTCTAATTACATCTGCGGTTTGAAGTAAAATTGAATTGAATTCTTCCCGGCGTGATCTCGTTGTTAGTACGAAGTCCAAACTCTGCTTCAAAGATTCTGCAATTTTTCTCCACGTATCTGTCGTCGTAACGAGAAACGACCATTTTCTAGATACGTACGGTTAGAATCTTATCTATCCACATAATATTAACGTCACGTTTATATGGATTAGTTAATATCGAATCTCGGTATACTAAGGGGGCAGGATAGTTTGACGGGCCTAAAAATTACGAATACTTTGGAGGGCTAGTAAAAAAGAAAAACAGTACATGTTTGATTGACGTGAGCTTTTGTGGTTTATTTCAACACATTATGAACTATAAAAAGCAACATTAAAAGAGAAAAAACGCGTTTTACACAACTTTTTATGCATATTTCACACACGTATCTACACGCGTGATGTTATTCTGGTAAAATAAAAATATACGTAGAATATAATTTTGATCGTTACATTCTGTGCAATACGAGTTATAGCATAAACGGACTAATAAAAATAGAGAAAGAAAAAGAATCACGAAAGAAGGGTACAAATAATCTCTTTTTGTGGACTCGCGTTACGTGTAACTTTGATGTGTGAAATTGAACTCTCTCCTCTCTCTTTCCTCTTTTGTTCTTCTTTTTGAACTTATAAAATTTGCCTCGTACATTTTTTTTTTTTATGATAAACATTCTACAATTTAATTGAAACGCGTAAGTTTAAAGCGTTTTTCTCTCTGAAGAATTATTTCCACTCGCATTTCTCATCGATATTATCACATAACTGAAGAAAATTCCACTTTCACTTTTAACACTGTAATTGCACGCGAATTGTAATATCATGGGTAATTGCGTAGCGACTCGAGACATGAATGAAAAGTCCTCGACAATTCCTTTTACACGACGCTGATCGCAAAAAAAAAAAGAAGAGCGGGTCACCGTAGACTAATTGACGCAACAGAGAATTCCGATTATACGACGGCGCGGAATTGCATGATATCCCCGAACATATAATTCGTCGAGGAAGAGAGGGAAAAAAGAAAAAAAAGGAAAAGTGGCACAGCGGTGCTCTTAATTAGCCACGCTTTTGTGCTGCTTTTATCCTGGTTCGCGAAGTTGCTGTAACAGGGTTCGAACTTGCACGGTGAAAGTGAAACGGCGCTTAATTACATTATAACGAGGCAAGTACACGGCACGGATTCTTTCACTTTGTCTTCGGGCAGGCAAGCTTAATGGAGACTTTTCGTGTCTTTTTCGATGATAATCCATTCTTACCGCCTCATCGATTCCGATGAAATTCCGCGATCGTTGGTCGCGTTCTTTTTTAACTTCTTTTCTTTCTTTCACTGGCACAGATTAGGGGTGACGATGCCACGAAACTTTACCCCTTCATCTTTCTTAGCGAAATTGGCGAGTAAGGTTTCATTGTATTTTTATCACGTTTTTGGGGTTTGGGTCAGTTAATTTCCATAATTTTGATTGGAAAATAAATATATATTTTATTATTTATTATTATTTATTTACATATTATATATTTATATTATTTGTTAAATATATATTTTGTTAATATATTATATATATATTTATTATAATTAAATATATATATTTTATTATACTTAATTCCGGAATATTCAAGTTTGTTTTATGTTATATGTTTCGGGAAGAGATTATAAAATTATGAAACATAAGAGTGAAACAAAACAGAAAAATTACAAAATTATTGAATTATAAAGGAAGGTGAAAGAATAATGTGTTTGCATTTAAGACATCGTTTCCAAGGAAGTCGAATTTGAAAAGTATATCTGAACAGTCGACAGATAGTGTATAATAAATGAACGACATTATTATTGTTGTTTACGTTATGCATAAATAAACGATAAATGTAGAATAATATATTTAAGCTCTTATTCTCAAGAGAATATATTTTGAATGTATTTAGTTAACAATTAGCTCGGTGCGCTTTGACAAATTTTCAAATTTAATTTTCTCAGGAACGAAACGTCTCATAAAAATATTTTATTCCACGTTTTATTCACTTACTCGAAGAAAGAAAAAAATTTCAGAAAAAACTTTTTGTTAATCGTTCATTTTTTGCCCAATTTACTAAATTTTAATATACATGTACGATGAATTTTCAAACTCATTTTTCTCTTAAATGACTTCGTTTATAAAACTAAAATAAAATTCTTAATTTTACAAATATCTTTTAAAACGTTTCAAAAGTCCACGAATAAAATTATTCGTTATAATTTTCAACTCTCAGCCGGTGTGATTATAGTGTTACTTAATTTCAGGATATTTAATTTTAATTTTGTCACGTGACGGGATTAAACGAACATTCAAGACTCGTCAAGGCGTCAAGACTCGACGTTACAGTAGCAAAATATAAAAAAAGAAAATATCCATCGGTGTTTTCATTGAATTTCCGGTTGCGTAGAATTTTTGCTATAAAGTCGCCTTTCGATGGCGAACAATAGAAAGGAACATACAACGATAGTCTTCTATCGGTTGATGCACAGTTTTATCGATCGCATATACAGTTTTGTGCTATCAAACCTGAAGAATAATAAAGCTTCTAATAATAATAATAATAATAGTAATAATAAAAACTACGGCTAATTTTCATAATATTTATATTTTTATAATTATTATTAATATTTATAATTTAATTTATATTTTTATATTTAAAATATTTATATTTTAATTATTATAATATATATTTTATAATACTATATATTTATTATATATATAGTATTATAAATATTATTATATATTTTTAATATTATATTTATTATATATTTTTATAATTTTTATAATATTCTTCTTTTTCTGCAACGATATGTATTTAGCGTAACCAATGTTAGTAGGCTCGTATAGCGCGTTAATAATACTTTATTTTGTCGTTTATTCTATCCATTTACATAATAATTAGCTCCCCCTCCGTCCCATAATAAATTCATAAATTAAAATAGAATCCCGCGGACGGAATGGATGCGATAAACAACGAAAGCCGTGTATATTTCGTTTCGTAGCGAAATTGCGCAACGTTTATTTCTTCTTTACCTCTCAACATCAAATCTAGTTAGGAAAAAGGAGAAAGAGACAGAAATGACTTGGAAAATAGATGCGAGTCGGAACGAAGTTATGTCTGACGCCAATTTTTTGAAATGACTCGTTCCATTTCTTAGAAATACATTAGGTTTAGATTAGGTTGTTTAGGTTAGGTTTATTTCTTAATTAAAATTTCTTTTCGATTTCGTTTCTGTAAAAAAATTATATGCAATTGTTACATATATATGTATATATATTTAATATAATTATAATTTATATGTATAATTATATTATACATATACAATTTTTATACTGTAATTTTACACTAATATTTAACAATTACACATAATTTTTTACAGAAACTCGAAAAGAAATTTTAATTAAGAAATAAACCTGACCCAATATATATGTATATATATATACACATATACATATATTTTTACAGAATTTTTTCCCTCAAACCTTACCTTAACTATTGCACGTATGCACATCAACTTGAGTTTTCGCTGACAACTCTTTCTAAAAGGCTTGGAGAAAAAAATGAAAGAAAAAATTACAATAAACTTGTCGTTGATTCAGAATTTAATTATTCTGTTTTCTTGTCTGCAATTTAACGATCTGCAAGCGAGAGATATATTTTCTTTTGATGTAGATATTTTTATATTTAATGCTCATGGTTGTAGGGTATTCCGACACGTGTCTAGAGAAGTGGTTGCTTATGTTTCGTCTGGGAAAAATATACTGCCTACGAATTGGACGCGAAGCGGATCAAGCATATTAGATGATGATCAGCCGTAAATTTAAGAAAATTGAGTTCAGGCAATTGAATAGAATGGGAACGTTGTAGAACGCCGGTCGTGAGAAATGAACTTCGAGATTCGCCTGAACTTGAGTAACGTGTACGGAATACGCGAGGCAAGTTTTCAGCGACCATTTTGACAACCATAAAGCCTATGTCCGAAGAAGCGAATGTTGGCACGATCCATTTCGCGTGGATTAAAATTTCATTCAGATGTGAAAAATGTGATGGAGAAAATTCGCAGAACAGTTTGGAAAATTATCAAACTGACAAAGACGTCTTTTGACAAAATTTGAAAATTCGTTCGAACGGGCAATTTTCGTCGCTGAGAAGAAATTAGGAAAATTTGTATTTTCGAGGGAACGGAAGAAATTTTTTGCCAGGTGTGTTAAAAAATTTAGAAAAAACTAATTTAAAATTGGTACAAGCTGTAACACAAGATTAAAATTATCTTTTTTACTTACACTTCGTCTTCGAAGTGAGAACCAGTTCGTTCTTTTTGGAGTGAATCGGCCACTTTTATAAGCGAACTGCCTTTTTAGATGGGAATAATTCCAAACTCACTTGAGAACTGTTTTACGTGTTTTGAAGTGGAAACTATTTCGTACATTCCGCTCTCGTTAAGTGGAATGGTTACTTTTTAAAGTATAAATCGCTTTATACTTTGCCAAGTATCCTCAATAAAAAGTTTCTGCAGCGGCAAGTTATTAAATTTTTCTGCACCGTTCTTTAAATTGAAAAAAACCACTTTCTATTGAAACTCCTTTTTTTTTAAGACATAAAAGCGACAAAAAAACGTCAAAGTAAATTCACTTCGCGTTGTCGCTTTTTTTTTCCTTCTTTGGTAAATTTTTAGTTTACCTGCTTTGTCGAATTTTGTCCATTTTGCTAAACTTTTGGTTCCTTTTCGTTTTGTCCCGGCTTCTATCTTACATATTGAGAAATATAAGATCTGGCGTTTCTTTTTATTCTGTTGAAAGCCGAGATTTATCGCTCGAAATAATTTATAACTTAATAACGAAATATTTATAAATTAATTTGATTTATTTAACATTTCGTTATCAATACGAATAATATATTGTAATAATATAATATATAATAATATATTTATAACTTAATAACGAAATATTTGTAAATTAATTTAATTTATTTAGTATTTCGTTATCAATACGAATAATATATTGTAATAATATAATATATAATAATATATTTATCACTTAATGAAATATTTGTAAATTAATTTAATTTATTTAATATTTCGTTATCAATACGAATAATATGTTATAGTAATGTAATAAATTATAATGTATTTTTTAATAACGATTAATTTATTTCACGCAGAAGCGTAATTTCTTCTTTCTGACTTTGATCATGCCTGCGTTCAGTAAACGGGATGAATTTGTATTGTCACAAGCGACATTCGTGCTTCGTGCGGATCGTAGTAACCACCATTTTGGTGCTTGATTGATGACCGTCCTAATGACTTCTCTTGCAAATCGTCGTGGAAATCGTCCATCCTAGCGACTCGTCGGCGAAAAGCAATATACAGTATTGTCACTGGCAGCCGGACGTGGCTTGTGTGCCGCACGTATATCTATCCTGTATATACCGGGTGTGCGAATCAGACACGTTTTCGCGTGATTTCAAAGAATAGCCGCGATTAACGCGTTTAAACTCTGATGAAAAATAGAATTTCGCTTTGATAATAACGACAATATTACAATCAACAGTCGAAAGCGGGCACGATTCTTTATGGAGAAATAAAAAAGGATTGTAAAATTAGAAATTTGTTGACTTGTGAATTTATCCTTAATTCGTGTAAAGTACAGTTGAATTCAGCTAATTCCACACGCAACAGAGAAGGATTAATTAACAGAAAAAAATGAGTCGAAAGTGTGTTGGATAAAATTTCTTCGTTTTCAAGAAAATGGACTTTGAATGTCTTTGAATGTCTCGTTTGGTGATATATTATTTTTTAATGGTTACGAATTAATATTTAATTAATAGAATCAATAGAATTTTATTAATCTTCTGTCTAATAATCTATTTTGTTAATAATAAATTTTTAATTTATTTTCTTTACCATTTAGACGTGTGCCCTCCATATAGACTCTATAATTTTTATTATAGAAATTTAAAGAAACTGAACTATTTATAATATTGCGACTAACAACTCTCGTCGTACTTTCACAAATGTGTCTCGCCTGAAATGGTTTTAGCGTCGAATTTTCTGCGAGATTCCTACGGAGACGACTAGTCTAAAAGGGATCTTCTTTTATTTGAGATCCTCGCCGGGATTGGATAAATGGGAGGGTCGAAGTGGCTGGAAATAATTCGCCGGGTTGAATTGATACGAATGAAATTTAAACAAAGGACAAAATTGACCGTGATCGATCGCGCTCGTCCGAAGCCAGGCGTGAAAAAGATCCAAGTTCGCTTTCTCGTGGTATTATATTTAAACAGCTCCGGCTCAAACGGTGGCCTGATTTAATTTGGATCCTATAAATACTATTCCTTTGTACCCCATCGTTGTCTAAGTCACTCCTTATATTTAACTAAAACCAATTGATGTTTCCTCGAAGGATACAGTAGTACTCTTATAGTACAGATTATAAACGCTATTCTTTCTTTTTTTTTTTTTTTTTACACAACTCTCGTTTTTATAATGATCATTGACTGACATGTACAGATGTACATATGCAAATGAAGACGAAAGGAAATGGAAATTTTCAGACGTACGAGTTGAATTTTGTGAATGATTTAGAAAATTGTAGAAACACTGAATAAAGAAGGCTCTGCGAAAAGATCGAAAATAACTGGAATAGCATCGGAATAAATTTCATTTCAACTTGTTTATTGTACAAATATTCATTTACGATTTTGATTTTGATCCTTGTTAATTGGGGTGTTTATGCAAATTTGTATTTTTTATGGACATTACCACGGAAGCAGAATGTAAATGGCGATTTATTTTATGAACATTTACATATACTGTGAATATTTTATGCCTTTATATATATATATATATATATATATATTTGTCCCGTTATTAGCTTTCACACTCATAATTATTATAATTTCGTCGATTACCGTTTTTTTTTTTTTAAATTAAAAGTCGAATCATTTGACGCACTGAGAGATGCCGCGTCGTGAATTAACGAAGCCATGAATTTTTATAGCGTGCGAAATAGTTCGAGCGCTTTTGTGGTTTCGTTGAATGTTGTCAATGGACGTTGTGGCAAATGGATGAAATAAATTTCGCGGCTCGTAATAACCGTACGGGCTAGAAACGTATGTTGCCAAGGCACTGTTGAAATGTTTTAACGCCTAAGGCGGTCCACGTACACGGTGTCACGCGAAATATGGGATCAGTGCTAGTCGATACGCACTTTTTAATCCCTTGCGCTGGCAATTGGTTCACGGACCATAACGAGCGACCAAGTCGTATACAAATAATTCGTCGCTTTCTTTTCGAACTCGTCGGTATGACATCGCTATAGATAGAAATTATTAACAAGTAATAAATTTATTACCTTATTTTGCAAAACTGAGCAACTATTGCAATTTCGGGGGCAAAATATTTCAGCGCAAGAGGTTAACTGCACAAAAATGTTAGTTTTATCTAGATTTATGCAAATATCCTGTATTATACAGGATTATGGTTTAACAATTTCGAATTTTCTGTTGTTTTTTTGGAGATGCGAGGGAAGGTTTGTTAAATAAGTTTGTAGACGGCGATGTTTCGAAAGTTTCAAAGTCATCTCTACTATTTTGTAATGGAATCGTATATCTTTTTGTTCCGATGATGCAGTTCGATGATTCGAAATCGAGAATTATCGAGCATCGTGTACATATCTTGAGCAACAACTCGTGCATGTTCTTGCAATTTGAAAGATAACCTAAAATTTGTACGAAACACGAGGAAAGACAAGAGATTCTGGAATTCATATCGTCCTTGCCTTTCAGGTTTTATAAAATTAAAGCATCTACTGTCTAATAATTCTTCTGGAATAAGGGTTAATACATTTTTTTTTATAGGAAATATTGAATTGCTTCAATCAAAAATTGTATGATTTCACATAAAAAAAGAAAAAAAATGGATTCCTAGACAAAGGAATATTGAATAACTGATCTCAATAAACTTTCTTCATGGCTCGAAAAATAACAGAAATCATTCAAGATGAACAAAGTCACCCACTATGTAAAGTTTAAATACTACGCTGTTGCAATTATGTTACGTGTAAAATTTTTTAAAAATTCACGTAGCAAAGAACCGTATCGATTCAAAATATATATAAAATATATTAAAATATATAAATAAATAATATAAAAAATATATAAAATTTATATATTTGACATATTATAATATATAAATAAATAATACAAAATATATATAAAATTTATATATTTTATATATTATATATAAAATATAAAACATATTAAAATATATAAATAAATAAATAATAATATAAAATAATATATATATATATAAAATCACTTTTAACGCGAGCGAATACCGAAAGGCGAAAGAAAAACAAAGGGTTAGATCTGATCTACGTAATTGTCGTTATATATGCAATGTCTTGTTTATGCAACATTCAGTTGCGAAATGAAAATCACGCTCGCAATTGCGAGTGACAAACTCGGTTGCCAGCCGCGATTCGCAGAAGGGAAGTTCAGCTGATCCACAACTTTCGAGCTACGGTGTATAAGGACGATTGTGTTACACGTGCGTACAAGGTGTGAATAACACAATAACATACGGTGCGAAACGAGTTTAAAATGTTGCCACGATGGTAAAAAGAAATTCCCCAACCGTGGGAAACAATTGCGACTTCTCTGCGATCCTTTTTTTTTTTTTTTTGTTACATACGTACATATGTACATACGTTGAACTTGCAAATTGAAATATCGCGCCATCGTTCCCCGAGCCTGCAGATATATTTACCGATATATATCCCAGCGCGTGATATCGAGTGAAAAATAATATCGCGAGCCGTGTTGCGTTCAATTTAATTGTCGATTATACGGTCCGCCGATACGCTTTTATTGATATCGTTGGATTTTGATATTTACTGGTGTCACGGTTTTATTTGCTCGGAAACAGGGAAACACATTTCATATTCCGTATTTCTTAAATATTTTTCATTTGCCGTGTCTACGCGCGTTAATAAAAATGTCAAGAGTGACAGAAAATTGGGATGTTACATTGAAACATTGAATGTCGGCGAATTAAAAATATAGAATGTATTTTTATTTATTTGTAACTATATTGTTATTTACAGTTTGTCGATATTCATAGTTCATATGTACTTGTACATACAAATAATATATATATATATAAATATGCATGTATAATAGTATATATACATATGTGTAATTACACTATTATTTTATATGTGTAAATAACATGTATATGTAGACTATAAATATTACTAATAAATATATAGTGTAGATATTTCATATATACAATATATTTCCATGTAACGAATGCCATGCAAAAGTCACAAAAGCTTTACAATAATTTTGAAAGTCACTATGTTGTCGTTACCGCAATTGATTTTCTACTTGATTTCAAAGTTAGAACAGGCGTCATATCATTCTTCCGTGTAATATGTTTGTCATAACACGGAAAATATCAGAGATCCTAAAAAGTGCTGCTTATTTGAATTCTTCCCTTTTTTTTTTTTTTTTACAAGCTTTCTTACTCGCACGTACGTTTCAACCTAATGGATTATTTTCATTTTCAACTGCAATATGAAAATCCGAAAAAAATGAACGGAGAAGCTGTTACGTCTTTCGCGTGTGATCGTACCTCTCCTATGATATTTAAAATTTTCTTCCCGGTGGTCTGGTCGTGCAACCCATCCTACGACCAACTAACACAATTACAAGGCCCCCAGGAAAAATTATTCATCCGTTTCGGGCCGCAAAGACTTCATTATCATCGTACACGCCAATTTGTGCGACGTTTAACATACAATACGTCCCTTTATATCTGCGCCGCATACTCGTGTTATTAACACGCTTCATTTCTTTGCCCGTTTCCTTACTCTGTTTTATTCTCTCTTTCTCTCTTTCTCGCGCTCGCTTCCCCCATTTTGTATATAAAAAAACGGAGGCTTAACACTAGAACTACCTAGAAAGTGATCAAAATGACTAATTCACAACTTTCTCTGGGAATTTTACATATATACAACATTTTATATATTTTATACTCGAGTGACTCTTAATAAAATATATCATTAGAAGCTTGTTGTGTCCTTTGTTGCATCATTAACCACCCTTGCGCTGGCAACTGGTTTGCGGACCATAACGAGTGACCGATCCGTATACGATAATTCGTCGCTTTCTTTACCTTTTGAACTCGTCGGTAGAGTATGATATCACTAGACAGAAATTATTCAGAAGTAATAAGCTTATCATTTGCCTATACATAAAATAAAATATACATACAACTGAAAAAATGTTGCAATTTGAGACAAAGAATTATCGACGTGTGTGGCACGTCGTTTCTGCGCAATTGGTTAACTTTTTCTCTTGTACCTTGCGCCAGAGTTGGGCATCGTTCGAATAAAATTTTATTCGAATAACATTTCGAGTAAATTCTTCGAATAAAATTTTATTCGTATAACATTTCGAATGAATTCTTCGAATAAAATTTTATTCGAAATATTTGCTGAAGTAATGTAAGAAAAAAGGGTCAGGGGTCCTTTCTTCATACTTTTTTCATTTGCAACGATAACAAACTCGCCTGAGGCGAATTAACCGACACAATGTTCGAACAAAAAATTGCACTGAGAGCAAATTTATTAAATAAACTAAAACTTGTGAAAAAAGGACTCCTGACTCTTTCTCTTGACGTTATTTCAGTAAATATTTCAAATGAAATTTCATTCGAAGAATTTATTCGAAATGTTGTTCGAATAATGCCCAACTCTGTGTTCGAATAAATTCGTTATTTACGAATAAATTTGACAGATTTAAATGCGCTTGAATTTCTTTGTTATAAATGTTACACTCTTTCGTCGATAGTTCTAATATGTTAATAACCTCGATAATTCGTGTTGTTCGTGTATTGAACCAACTTGAGGGGCGAGGGAAATATTTGGACAGAGTGTATCTCGATCGAGACGTTTTACTCTATTGTTGGAACATCTCCTTCGTCTTGGTGGAGAGCGAGTTCCACTCCCGATCGTGGAAAAGTTTTCCTCGCAACTTCGCGCACTATGGTCGCTGTTTTTTCCGCTCTCCAATAACCGTCGCATGGCGTTGGACGATGGCCAACGTTTGCGAGGTTGAAAAAAACGAGAAACTGCGATCGTGGCGAGTCGGTCCGTTGATATTGATTAAATTTATCGTTGTTGCACGGTCGAAAATCCTTCATGACCGTTTGGTGACTAAAACTTGAGAGTTTATGAAAAGTGAAAGTTATGAAGTAAATTAAAATTTCTGGCGATTTCTTTTTTTTTTTGTTTTTCTTCAAGTTGACTTATTTTACCACGTTCGTGAATTATTTATTAGTTTGCTAGATTTTTTTACGATTTTTTTTTTTTTGCATCGACTTGGAACCCAACTCGAATGATTTTGAATTATATATCCACGCCTGTGTATAAATCCACGTTTTATTCGGGATAAAGTAGGGAATGACAATTTGAAATAACGAGTTGTTTCGAGGACCAGTTTGTTATTGTTGTTTTAAAAATAACGGGGGAAGAGCAAGCACACTCTGCGTGAGTTGACTCGATCATATTCAAATGAAGCGGTAAATGATCCGACGTAAAATCGTCTGAATGTTGACGAAAATTGACGTACGTACGTCAAGAATCAGAAAGTGAAACGAGAAATTACTTGAATGGAAGTTTATTCGGTAAAAAAAAATAGCGGACGGGTAATAATGCCGAGGAAAATTATTATTCGAATAACCTAATGCAATATTCATATTTTAAATGACGTCTGCCTAAATAAGGTACCATATTAATCAGTTCATCATTTTCGAAATAATTTATTTGAATAATTCGACGTATGTTTATCGCTATGTTTAATTTATGTATTTCGTGATGGAACGACGTAATTTTTCATAAAAAGAGGCCTATTCCGTTGTGACAGCATAGCTCGTGTCGGAATTGAAAGAGGAGGAAAAAGAAAAAAAGTTAATCGGATGGCGCGAAATAACGTTACTCGAAAAGGTCTCTGGGAACATTTACTGGAGCTTGGAACGGTCGGTGAGAATCCTTTTTTTTAAAAATAAGTCGAGACCGGAACGTTCTCGGCCGAAATATGCGGATAACCGACGTGGATAATTTCAACAAGAGAAAGGGAGGGCAATCGGCTAATTTTAACGTGAGAAATTTCAAATCCGTTTATTGAAGACTCTCGTGTATCTCCTGTATGTTTTTTTAATTGTGACTCGAGCGTCGCTGATGGGAACGTTTTTTAATTTTGACTTTGAACACGTTCACTGCTATACGAAACTTACACAAAATAATTGATATTTCTATAATAATGTAATATTAAATGAAATGTTATTGCTGTATTAAATATTAAATAATAAAATATAATTGCAGTAAAGTACAACGAGAACGCATTATTGTCTAAATGAAATTATTCGTGTCATTTAAATTTTTCGTTAACGATATTTACCTCATTTCGAGTAGTCTAGAATATTGACAGAGATAGAAACGACATTAACAATCATTAACAATCATCGTGGCAGTCAACCTGTTAATGAAAATAAAGAAAAATACAAGAATTTGAATAAGAGTTTTTCTCAGATTTACTTTTCGGAATTAATTCTACAAATTAAGTAAATTTGATTGGAGAAGGAAGAAACAAGAAACCGTCCACGATGCAATAGAGAACGCAAACTTTTACTTATGCATTTTACGACAAACTACTTCGAATCTCTAGAAATTCATTGTCCTATAAATCTATAAAATTTCTATAAAAAATTAAGAACAAGTTTGAATATTTTATTGTTAAGATAGCAATATCAAATTATATTGCTTATTATTAATGTTAATATGAAATTGTATTATTCCAATAATAATAAACAATATATTGTGTAATGTTATATTGTTACAATATATACTATATAATATAGAATATACTATATATATATATTATACTATATACTGTACAATAATCTATATATATATATATTACACTATATATCATATGTAATACTATATTGTTACACTATATTATACAATATACTATACCATACAATATACTATATACTACATACTATACTACATACTATATATTATATATTATACAGTACATTGTATAGTATTATATACTATATACTATATCATACAATATATTATACCATATATAGTTTATTATTTATGAATTTACCAAGCATTAAATTCCTCGAAAATGGAGTTATTATATTCCTTATGCGTATTCCTCGCTCGCTTTCCACTTTCGCCCGACGCAAGGCATAAGAGAAGAAATAGTTGTTCGTAGAACACCGTTATTTTTGCAAGGCTTGGGGCAGCAGCTGTTTTCTGTATTTCCACCACATCTCCGTGAAGCAATAGCAAAAGCAAGATGGCCGACCGTCCGCTATATGTCCGCGGCATAAACGATCGGTGTCCACGGAGAGAGTATCGTCGATGTCTGTGAGAACGACACCAATTGCCAGGTAGAACGGCGAGCAGAGAGGTATTCCAGACGAAGTACAAGGTAGATGGCCACGTAAGCGTCGCCATGGATCGTTAAACTGAAATCTGTTGGAGTAGAGCAACCCCGTGCGACGCGCTCGGTTCAACGAACCAGTTTTATTTTCTTCGAGCTTTCTTCTCCTTCTTTTTCTCTCTCTCTCTTTCTCTCTCTCTCTTTTTCTGTTCCATCAATTCATCTATCTTGATTCGAGTGTGAATTTTGAGAAAGAAGGACGAATTTGAGAACACGTTTGCCGTGGAAGAGGTATAAAGATTCGAGAGTCAAAGAAGTATATATTAACACGCCTAAATCCGCAAATGGCGGGGAATGTTGGAAAAGTTCTTTCGTATATCGACACCCGGACACTAAACATTGAAATCGTATAATAATTTTGTGCAAAGAAATCGCGCAACAATGATGAAAACTTGGTCATCATTTCAAAACTTCACTGTCGGAACGTGTCATTCATTTTGTTCTAAGATGTTTTCACAGTGTGCAGCAGATGACAACGCGAAGGTACTCTTTTTCTTTTAAGTGGAATTTAAAACAAAATTTAAAGTTCCAACTTTTTCTTCTTAATCAGATTATTATTGTTAATTTTTGATATTGAAATTACTTTATTAATTCCTATAATTTTATACTCAAAATATATAAATTTTTATTATATACTAAATATAATTTTGTTATTCATATTTATAATATTATTTAATTATAGAACGAATAATATGATAGTTACATTGAATATTAATTTAATATAAATAGGAATCATATTGATTAATTTTTAAGTCGAAATTAAATGTTAAAGTTACTTCATATTTCATTTTAAATTAAAACCAAAAAGTGGCATTTTATTGTTAAATACTGGAATTTTACATCCTGTTCAAATATACGGCAGAGCTGCAAGGAAAAGAATCCTACATAAATAACTCTTTTTTAATTTATATTTTTAATTTAATTATATTTTGATAATTTATTAAGAGGTGTTTCTTTAACTCAAGAGGTTAATTGAATTCAATTGTCTCGAGGTTTCGTTATCGTTGGAATCTGTTCGTCTTGATTCACTGTGGAACTTTGCGTGAATTATTAAAGAATTCGAAGAGCATAAGTCTATTTAGACTCGTTTTTAGATTTTTCTGAATATTTAATTTAATCCTCACGTATTTCTCCAGTTGAAATTCATCTATTTGTCGATCGTATTTCGAATTTGGTATATTGGCATATTGGCAGAATCTTCTCATTGATTCAGGTTGGCTTTCAAGTTTTCGCGAATCTTTGACATTATTTAATTTCCTTCGATTTATATTTTTTATCGAAAATGATTGGTCTCGAAAAATCTTGAATTTAAATCAACTCTTGTTAATTCGGGTTCGTCCCTTTTTCGTTAATTTGCAAAATACTTTATAGAATTATATATTATATTATATATAACTTATATAATTATAATGTAATTATAATTATATATTATATACTATATTTCATTATAATTTTATAATAATTTTAATTATATGTTATATTTTATTATACATTATATAAACATAACGTTTTTTATTTAACGCTTTTGTTCAACGAAGTAAAGTGAAGCAAAGATTTCTGTGAGGATTAATCGAATTTGCTTTTCCTCGGACTCTCTTTTCTCTTGAAATTCATTTCTGTCTTAAATTGATTTGATGTGAAATCTTGACTTTAAACTTTGCGTATTCCGTTTTCTGCAAAATTTATTTTTACTTTCCCGTAAAAACTCTTTAATATGAAATATTGAAACTGTCTGAACGTACTGTTTCATTCATATTGAAACGTTTCAACTTTTATTTCCGCTAAAGGAATATTCGTATTCGAGTTATCTCGAAATTAAGATATCTCTCAACTCTGTAATTACTATATTGAAATTGTTGCACGTCAGCCAATAGTTTTATATAACAATTTACTGGCGAAGCGTGCAACCATAAAGCAGCAGATTTACGAGTAAAAGTATGGACGACACGTCACCAGCTATAGCGTTGAAACCGGTTAACTCATTATGACTACTTTCAGAAAAGATGAATTCTTTTTTCTTTTTTTTTTTAATTTTTTCTTAAATGTCGTACCGCTTTAAAATTACCACGAAACGGCGGAAAATTTTCGTACTACAATTTTTTTTTTTTTTAAATAAAAAAAACTGCAGAATTGCGTGAATCGGAAAATATTTTTCTATGAAGAGGAATATTTAAAAGAGCAATAAAAATCGTTCCGTATGACTAACTCAAAATGTTTGCAAAAAATGCAAACGTCCTATTTTAAGAATTAAAGTACGGTCTGTTTGAATGAATTGACAGAAACTGCTATTTTAATACAATTACTTGCAATTATGTGCGATTACCGTTATATGTAACTAATTATGTACAAACAGTCCAAAAAATCATCGTACACTACGCTAAGTACTGACTTCTTTTTTAAACTCATTTCTGTTACATCATTTTCCTTTTTAGTTTAATTGTTCACTGATAAATGTTTTTCTCTTTACTAACAATAGTGAACTTTACATTTCTGAATACTATTACATGAATATCATTTATTTACTGTTCCTTTAAATTTTGACATAAAGTACGGATTCTTTTTTTTAATTATTTTTGGTTTAACTGTATTGCTCTATGTATATTATGTATAACCGTTGAAGATGATTAAAATAATAGCAACTCGTCAAGGGAGAAATTTTGGTGTTTCTTGTGTTCAAATCTCAAGCCGAATTAATTTCTTTAAATCAGTAAGATCTACTTAACATTTGTAGTGTAACATTGAGAGTTAGATTTATTAAATATACAGACTTGCGTAAGAGATTGGTATAATTACATCACTCTATGAATAACAGTTGCGTATTAATATTCTTTGAAAGAAAAGCGTAACCGTTTTCTTGACATCACGAAGTAAATAGTCGCAATGGCGTATAAAGCTATCGATCAGAAACATATATCAGTATTTAATACCGATAATAATCGTTGCACGGTTGTGTACATCTTTATATACCGATGCATTAACATTAGATATTGATTACGTATTATAATATTCGTGTTGTTAAATTTCTTTTGATTTCTTATAAATAATAATAATAAATAAAATTTGTACAATTTTATAAATCGGAGAAGGAAGAATATTTTTGTTCAAAATAATTTATGTTGGCTGATAAAATTGCGATGAAATTGACAACTGTCGAGAGGAAGAATGATAAGTCTGTTCTTGTTGATTTTCTAATTTTGGTATCATTTAGGCACGTGACATAATTGAACAAGAGAATCTCTTTTATACGTGCATTATCACTGGTACCAATCTTACAATCGGTAACATCATCCACGAGGTCAATCATTTCCTTGAGTATTATTTTTAAATTTTGCTCACGATTCCTTACTAACTTTCACGTCGTTATTGAATTATTTTATTAAAATAATTCGAAACTATAGAAATGTAGAGATACTGTTTTATATTTCCAAATACTGTTAATAAATAAAATACTGTTTCAAGTATTTACAGTAAATAAAATACCATTAATAAATGCAATAAATAGAAAAATTAAATCCAAACGTTTCGTTCGAATAATTCAAAAATTATCTTGTTTGCACAACTTTGTTGTGTCCATCGCCAGTCTTGACAACAAATATATTGTCAAAGTGATGCCCAACCTTCTTCGAACTGGAACTCGTAGCTTGGCATTATTATCCACGATCATTCCCAAGGATTTTCACGCATGATTTATCAGAGCCTGGAGAACGGTCGTGATCGCGAAAGATTGACGCTAGTTGCACCCTACACGTCCCAATTTCCTCCACAGATGGATCACCTATACTTCACCCGCTGCAATATAAATCATATTACCACCGGGATCCGTTCGCATTATTCACCGGTTGGAACGCGTTTGCAGCCTGAATGCGCCCAAGTTTCTGAAGGTTTCTTTTTTTTCTTCTCCCCCGGTTCCGCGGAAAGCTCGTTCATCACGCGAGATTTCACGACTGGATCGAACAACGAATGTAGATTCGCGCTCGTTGACGGAATCCTCCAGGAACGTTTTTCCAACGCTTTTTTTTTTCTTTTATTTAGCTTCATCCGAAGAACGCCGCGGCCCGCTTTTTCGGTTGTATATTTCAATTTAATACAAATCTGGCAGCTCACCGTGACAGATATTCCTGAATTACGTTTTCACGTTTCACGGGACGTTTCCTTACCGCTTTTGCGATCGCTGTTCCACGTCACGTGGACAATTTTTTGTCCAAATTGCAACATTTTCTCGGTTTCAAGTATATTTGAATGTAACTCGGGCAAAATGAATGATAAGTATATTACTAATGAATTTCTATCCGGCGATGTCGCACCGACGAGTACAAAAGAAGAATAAAGCGACGAATTATTGTATACGGTCCGGTCACTCGTTATGGTCCGCAATCAAGTGTTTAAAATGACGTTGAGAATGTTTTTATTCCAAAAATTGCAATATTTTCTCAGTTCTCGATGTATTCAAGTATAATCCAGGCGAAACAAATAATAAATTTATTACTTCTCAATCATTTCTATCCAGTGACGTCGTACCGACAAGTTCAAAAGAAGAATAAAGCGTATTTTGTACGGTTCGGTCACTCGTTATGGTCCGCAGTCAGTTGCCAGCGCAAGTGGTCGACGTTCGTGAACGTTTAGCAAAGGGAATGAAATAAACAATAACGTAGTCGGTGATTTCTCGAGATGACGGATGAAATTTTAAAAAAATTCCGAAATAGAACAATTTTTGTGAATGTAGACTTTTGAAAATAACACTTTTTCTTCTCGTGTCGGAGAAATCCGAATATTTCCCAAATTAGAGAATATTTCCGAATATTCCGAATATATCTGTTTATATATATATATATATATATATATATATATATATATATATTATAATTAACAACTTGAAAACAATAAATATATATAAACAAGAAACAACTGGCATAAAAATTTAATGCTGAAGATCACAGCAACATTTATACAATGATCTGTATATTAAAACAAACTTAATATCTTAAAATTTTAAACTCAAACTTAATCTATATATTGAAGCAAACTTAAACTAAACTATATATATATATATATATATATATATATATATATATATATATATAAAACAATTAGCATAAAATTTCGGATTTCTCCAATAGGAGAGTAATCCGAATATTTCTCATATTGGTGAAATCCGAATGTTGCATTCGCTAAAGTAATTCTCCAAATACCTAAACGTCAGGCGTCTCATTTATTGAAATATTCCTCGGAAGGTAATAGACAAAGGTTTAAAGAAAATTTCCGTGCATTAATCCCGGTGGCGGCGGCGGCGACGGTTGTTCTTGGTTGAGATGTGCCTACCTGTGTCATCCGCCGGCTGAAACTCATTACTCATTTCGGCTAGTACGTCTCTAATTGCCACTACCTTAATTACTCACGGAGTCGTGAAATGTTGGAAGTCGTGGGAAACGGGGACGTCACAGCCGTAAGATGTTCACGCGTGTGCATAAACAATAAACGAATGGCGCGGAGCTCGTTTCGCACGAGCGGAACGAGCTTTTTCGCCTCATTGAAGAATGACTGAAAAGTCTCTCGTCCCTGAAAGGGACGGATTTCCGAATCGGGGCCAGAAAGTGATTCGCCAACGATTTTCAAATTCTGACGAACGTGAGAAAATTGTAGTTGGTGAAAACGATGAAAGGACGACAGACTTTTCTTCCTTTCCACTTCTTTTTATCGTTACATTCACAGTACACGCGGTGCACTTCTTTCCTTTTTACTTCGTATACTTAAAAAAAAAAAAAAAAAAAAAAATTGCAATGTTCTTAATACTTTCACGGCGATAAAGTCGTACGGTTATTCGCAAAACTTTCCAGCAATGTAATTCCCAGCGAAAGTGTTGGAGAAAACTCCGCTGACCAAAAAACGCTCATCTCCCGGCCGTCGGAATTGAAAGCACCCGGAGCAGCCGACAAAAGGGGAAAATAATAAACCTTTTGCCGAGGAAAAATAATCTCCGTGAGATAGCGCACGCCAGCAATCTCAAAATGAACCGCGCACATATTTCGTGCTTTGCTCGAAAAACAACGACCGAGAAAAAAGAAAAAAAGGAAAAAGAAACCAAGAAAGGAAAGGAAAGACGAGGGGAAAAAATAACAGGAGAAGTAGCAGGAAAGAAAATGAAGAAATCGGGGGAGAATGTGGCCTTTTCATCCTTCTCCACCATCCTCTGCCACTACCGGCGGTGGTTTTCATCTGGAACGCTCATTTGCCAGCGTCCGCGAGTTTTTCGACAGTCTCCCGATATCGAAAAACCAGCAAATATTAATGGATACACCATCGGGCTGTCGCTCATTGTTCGCCACTCTCGAATCAATACTTGCTCTGGCTGCGTTCTCTGTTGTTTCCGTGGCCTCACGAAACAGCTACCTAGCCGGATGGCTGGCTGGTGGTTGCTATACTGGTTCCGGGGAACTGTTGCCCAATAATCTTCCGATCAGGCCTCTGACCCTCCTGGCTTTCCGTGGAAACATCGCGCAGATGGTTCTCGACGTTATGAAACCGCGCTAGAGTCTTTACACCGTTTTTACTCCTTCGAGCCTGACCTGCGTTAGCTCTCCGCTCTCTTGCTATCGCGATCCTGGAAAACTCGTCTCGGGGGGGGATTAGGGGCGACCGGTGGCAGCCGTTTCATTCGGCGAGTGGACAGACGGATCGATGGTTCTGGGTCAACGTGTAATTTCACGAGGAAAATTGCTGAAATATCGAGATTTACGAAAAAATTGGCTTCTTTCTCTTTCGATTTGCCGTGGTAATCGAATGTAACAGAATGTCGGAGGATTTTTTTGTTTATTATCAGTGATGGACGAAGACAATGGCAGGATGCTAGAGGAATTTATTCGTCATCGAGTCGGGATTTTCGAAGATGGAACGAACGTTGACGATGTCGGGTTATGAAGTTTCTGCGGGATTGGTATTTTTGGAGGGAAGTTGAGTTTTGAAGTGTTTTTGAAACTCACGTTGTACCCTTAAGCTCTTTCTCAGTTTTAAGTAGTGTATTTAAGCATAACCCATGCAAGACAAATAAAAAATTTATTACTAATCAATAATCCAGTGATATCGTATCGACCAGTTCAAAAAGAAAGCGACGAATTATTGCATACGATTTGGTCACTCGTTGTGGTCCGCAATCAGTTACAAGTGGTTAATCTCTTGCGCTGAAATTCCCAAAGTTGCAATATTTTCTCAGTTCTAAGTATATTTAAGTACAGCCCACAGACGAAATAAATAATAAATTTATTTATCTCTAATTTCCATTATTGTCTCGATAAATTTATTTTTCTCATTAATAATCCAGTAATGTCATATCGACGAATATGAAAAAAGAAAGCGACGAATTGTAGACTTTTCGGTCACTCGTTATGGTCCGCAGTCAGTTGTCCAGCGCAAGTGGTTAATCTCTTGCGCTGAAATTCCCAAAATTGCAATATTTTCTCAGTTCTGAGTATATTTAAGTATAGTTCAGGCAAAACAAATAATAAATTTATTTATCTCTAATTTCCATTATTGTCTCGATAAATTTATTTTTCTCAATAATAATCCAGTGATGTCATACCGACGAATATGAAAAAAGAAAGCGACGAATTGTAGACGATTCGGTCACTCGTTATGGTCCGCAGTCAGTTGTCCAGCGCAAGTGGTTAAAGTTGATGGATGAAGTGACCTGGTAAATGAAATGAAATTAGCGTTTATTAGACATTTGGTTGCTGGTTTTTATGCAGATTCACGTTTTTGAGATAGATAGATAGATAGATCTTTATTGTTTTCCTATTGGATTTACAAAGGTTCCGATCCTTCTCATTCTCCATACATTTCTGTTTCCACACATCTTCTACTTAAACATAGTTGCTAATATTAAACAATGGATGTAATATTAACCTTCTAATACTAATTTTTCAACTTACTTCTGGCAATAATTTAATTATGAAAATACTTAACTACGCTGCTCGTCACATAATAATTCTGCTCATTGTACAATAGGAATAGACTAAACTAAACAAAAACAAAGGAAAAGACAAACCATATAAAACAACACACGATATATTTCACGTTTTTGCGAATACGGCAAAAAGAATCGTTTTACGTGGAAAATATCGCAGGAAGCACTGACGTTTTATATATTTTTTCACGTTACGCTCTCACACTGTGAAAATTAACGCACAATGCATAAATGCATAAAAATCCGCTGTTAACTTTGGCTATCTTTGTGCGATGTATGTACAGAATGTTGAAAAAAAAGTCATTCAAAACGAGAAGGTGGAATTTTAAAAACCCTTAAAGACCCTGTATCTAGAAAAATAAAAAGAACACAGATTACTCAATTGTAACTCTGCATCTTGCAATTTTTTGTGTTTAGTTCAGTTTATTTGCGTTATTTAATTAATGTAACAAACAATACAGTTATATCGTGCGACAAAAGTTCGATAGAATACTGTTACTGTAGCAAGCTGGATTTTCGAATTCCACAATAATGAGTCAGATTCTATTAATCGTGAAATTGTTCGAACCCGGTGACGTCACGGTTCATAGAATAGATAACATCTTTAATGCATGGAATTACTCGATCGAGACGATTTGAGGAATTAAACACCGTACAAGGGATTTCTTTTAATCCGACGTGGTAAAAGTTAACATGTAAATTACTCCTCGAGTGGAAGAACAAGAAAACACGTTACGAGCGTCTTATATAATCAATTTTCCGGCTGTAATTCCAGCTGAACAAAGATCATCTTTCTTTCGCTGCGATCTGCTAGCAAGGAATAGAACAGGAAAGGTGAACAAAGGGAACAAAAATTTCTCTATTTCGTCCCGACTAATTTTTCCCAGAGAGTTCGGCCAGTTTCAGTCACGAAACGGTAATCCAGGCACAATAGGCCGAGAAACTAAAAGAAGCGAGGAGGAAGCTGAATTTCCAGGAAACGTGATCTACGATTTTAATTTGTTTAACCGTTAACTTTTGAATTGTGCCACGCAATTGTGGTAACGATAAAAATTTTAATACGCGGTTATTACCAACTCCGTTATTGATCTATTTATTTCTCCACTTGCATCTACGATATTAATTGTAATGTATAGTCACTTTTAACTTAAATACTAGTTTAATGCATTGAACCTACTGTATATAATCCAGTACCCGCAATAATTTATTGATATTCATACAATATTAGTTTAATTGCTAACAGAACAAGTACAGTATATGCAAAAAATCAAATAACTATATATTTAATGAAAATATATATATAAATATTTATATATATATTAATATTATAATATATAGATATAGTACTGTGCTATGTATATTTTAGGTAAAATATTGGTTTACTCGTGTACAAAAATTTTAATTTAAATACTAATTTAATGCATTGAACCTATTGTATATAATCTAATACCCGTAATAATTTATTGATATTCATACAATATTAGTTTAATTGCAAAGAGAACAAGTACAGTATATACAAAAAATCAAATAACTATATATTTAATAAAAATTATATATAAATATATATATATATATGTATACATATATATATAAATATTTATATATATATATTAATATTATAATATATATATATATATATATATTAATATTATAATAGATATAGTACTGTGCTATGTTATATTTTAGGTAAAATATTGGTTTACTCGTGTACAAAAATTTTAATTTAAATACTAATTTAATGCATTGAACCTATTGTATATAATCTAATACCCGTAATAATTTATTGATATTCATACAATATTAGTTTAATTGCAAAGAGAACAAGTACAGTATATGCAAAAAATCAAATAACTATATATTTAATAAAAATTATATATAAATATATATATATATGTATACATATATATATAAATATTTATATATGTATATTAATATTATAATATATATATATATATATATATATATATTAATATTATAATAGATATAGTACTGTGCTATGTATATTTTAGGTAAAATATTGGTTTACTCGTGTACAAAAATTTTAATTTAAATACTAATTTAATGCATTGAACCTATTGTATATAATCTAATACCCGTAATAATTTATTGATATTCATACAATATTAGTTTAATTGCAAAGAGAACAAGTACAGTATATACAAAAAATCAAATAACTATATATTTAATAAAAATTATATATAAATATATATATATATATGTATACATATATATATAAATATTTATATATATATATTAATATTATAATATATATATATATATATTAATATTATAATAGATATAGTACTGTGCTATGTATATTTTAGGTAAAATATTGGTTTACTCGTGTACAAAAATTTTAATTTAAATACTAATTTAATGCATTGAACCTATTGTATATAATCTAATACCCGTAATAATTTATTGATATTCATACAATATTAGTTTAATTGCAAAGAGAACAAGTACAGTATATACAAAAAATCAAATAACTATATATTTAATAAAAATTATATATAAATATATATATATATATGTATACATATATATATAAATATTTATATATATATATTAATATTATAATATATATATATATATATTAATATTATAATAGATATAGTACTGTGCTATGTATATTTTAGGTAAAATATTGGTTTACTCGTGTACAAAAATTTTAATTTAAATACTAATTTAATGCATTGAACCTATTGTATATAATCTAATACCCGTAATAATTTATTGATATTCATACAATATTAGTTTAATTGCAAAGAGAACAAGTACAGTATATACAAAAAATCAAATAACTATATATTTAATAAAAATTATATATAAATATATATATATATGTATACATATATATATATAAATATTTATATATATATATTAATATTATAATATATATATATATATATATTAATATTATAATAGATATAGTACTGTGCTATGTATATTTTAGGTAAAATATTGGTTTACTCGTGTACAAAAATTTTAATTTAAATACTAATTTAATGCATTGAACCTATTGTATATAATCTAATACCCGTAATAATTTATTGATATTCATACAATATTAGTTTAATTGCAAAGAGAACAAGTACAGTATATGCAAAAAATCAAATAACTATATATTTAATAAAAATTGTATATAAATATATATATATATATATATATATATGTATGTCAAGAAAGAACCGAGATACATCTTTTTAATTAAAAAACAAAACGTGAGAAACGGAGAAACGAAGAATTGTAGCATTCGCGTATCACAGGTGACAGGTCAGATTGCGAAACGTTCCGTGAAACAGCCTCTCGAAAAAAACCCGTAACCCGCGCGTGATATGTCCGACGATTCCGGCTCGTCATTTGCCACGTCGCTTAAGATTCCATTTTAGCCTTTAGTTTTATTTATTTTCGCCGCGAGAGCTTAGCGAGAGAGAGCCCCCACGGTCACGAAATCGCAATCGAGGCGCACAATGACTTCACTGTTGCCCCGCGGTGTGTCGGTGTAGTTGCTTACGTGTTTCATCGCTGGCGAATGTAGCCTCTCTCGGAAAGGCTATTATGATAATAGTACTTTCATTACGAAAGGTCTTCATTATCTTACCGCGATTCGATCTGCTCGGATCAATATCATTTCCCTCTTACATTTCATTAAACGCGTGCACCGCGCACTCGCGATTTCAATAGCCCCCCTCCCCCCTCCCCCAAATCTCCCGTCCCTCCTTCGCTGTAATATCACTGTAATTTTCACAAGATACGTCATGGAATCTCTAATTTTCTTTTTTTTTTTTTTTCATACTCAAAATATACACGCGAATGTACGTGATTGCGATATTTAAAACACTTTTAATTCTCGCGATTCGACGACGGTCTGTCGATTTTGCGGTCATTATGCTCTTGACTCTGTATCACGCGCTTGATTTTCTCTGATATTTCACGAGCCTTCGGGTTATCCCCATATTTATGGGCTTTCAATTTCTTTGGTTTGTTTTTAAATCTGCAATATAGAAGTGTGATTATTTATAATTATTATATATAATATGTAATAATTTATAATTCTTGTAATATTATCTATGTAATTTATATATATATATATATTTTTATGTAATTATATTTAAATACAGAAATATAATATAAATAATGTCTATTTAATAAGAATAACGATAATAGGACAACAAATAATTGAACGAAATATTTTTTATTTATGTTATTTATATATAATCCTTGCCTAGGCGGCTTAGGATGGCTTTCGGTTTACAATGAGTTTACATCTTTCTTATTTCTACTTCTGTAGCTAATCCTTGGTGTCTACGATCCATCTTATGGATCTAATTTGTCTTTTGCTCATCATTTTGTAGGAACTATAAGTAAAAGTAAACGTAAAAAGTGGAAGTAAAGCAAAAGGTAAAAAGAAAAAACTTTCTACTGTCTTCTACTATTGCTTTTTCTTTGGTGATTGAACAAGACAAATAACATAAATTAACGTCTCGAATAAATTTTTTAAACAATCAACTCTTTTGGACAACACAATCGACTCTTTTAGACAGCTCTATCTTAACGCTTTCTCACAACTCTCATCGACTCTGTTTTGCAACTCGCTCGACTCTCCTCTTTTCAAAAAGAAAAAAAGCATTCCACGCTTACGTTGTGCTTCTCGCGTCACATTCATATTTTTCTCGTATTTCTATGATCAGCAGGCCACCTGTTACAATTAAACATAACTGAAAATATAACTACAGATTGTAATAACCGATATTGGTACATATAGAGAATAATATACACATATACCGTGTAATATGTACACAGATATGACTAAAAATATAACTACAGATTGTAATAACCGATATTACACTCGTATTGGTACGTATAGAGAATGATATACACATATACCGTGTAATATGTATACAGATATAACACAACTGAAAATATAACTACAGTTTGTAATAACCGATATTGGTGCGTATAGAGAATAATATACACATATACCGTGTAATATGTATACAGATATGACTAAAAATATAGCTACAGATTGTAATAACCGATATTACAGTCGTATTGGTACGTATAGAGAATGATATACACATATACCGTGTAATATGTATACAGATATAACACAACTGAAAATATAACTACAGATTGTAATAACCGATATTGGTACGTATAGAGAATAATATACACATATACCGTGTAATATGTACACAGATATGACTAAAAATATAACTACAGATTGTAATAACCGATATTACACTTGTATTGGTACGTATAGAGAATGATATACTGTGTGATATGTATACAGAGAATAAATATGAATTGCAGGTGTAATAGAATGTTAATGATGCAAGCATTATTGGTGAATTTATTTTATCAAGAATTTTCGAAGATTGCGTTTAACGCATTGATCGCTACGTGAAAATAACCCGACTTGCTTGCAGAACGGAATATTGAATCTTTCTGAAACGTATTGTCAATATTTTGAATTTTACAAAGATTATTTAAAATATTCAAGTTTGCCAAAAATTCTTCTATCGATGTTTCGTCTGCACAGAGGAATGTTTAATGTTTATAAGAGGTATTTTCAATTTTACAATGTTATCTAGTTTATTCAGGTTAAAATTTTTTTATTGATGCTCCAGCTGTCGGCTGGAGTATTTCATTTTTATAAAACGTTATATTACAAACTACAAAATACAGTGAAAGCGGCATGTTTCGAATTTTATAATATTATCTATAATATAGTATAATATAGTATGACACTATAATATTATAGTCTATTCGAGTTTTTACACGGGATATTGTTCATAAAACAGAAATAAAAACGTATTGTCTGATTACTCGTGTTATTTAAAATATTTTTCTTAACGGTATTCGTCTTATTTTAATTATTCTGAAATACTTGCAAGAGTAAACTGTCGAGTAAATGATCGAGTTTGTCAGCGTGTTCAATTGAAGAAAGAATTTTTCATCTAAATACCGTTTAATTTCGAACAGTCGTGCAGTAGAGGAATTGAAGGTTTGCGTGAAAATATGTTTCAACAGGGTTGCAACAGTTGCTCGTTCGCAGCTGTGTTCTTCTTGTTTCATCACGCACTGACGAATATCTTAATGATTCACATTCCGTCGAGAGAGAGAGAGAAAGAGAGAGAGAATAAGACACCACTGTGACTTCTGACGGAAACGTTGTAAAGAGAAGTTGAAACATACTGTTAAAATTAAATTAATGCTGCCTGAAATTACTACTGCTACGCAGTAGTGTCGTAAGACATCTTGGATGTATATAATAAAGCTTCGGTGTTTTCGTGTCTCCATTAATCGTTGTTAGGTTCTCTTTCTTCCGTCGGTTCATTAGGGTATTCAGAAATGGTAGACTTGTTCAGGCACTGGAATTTGTGGTGTATTTGAGCGGATCAATAAACGTGAAACAGCTGTCCAACAAATAAAACGTTAATTCTATTTGGAAATGATTAACAGCAGGATAAGCCTTTGTTTTTTTTCATTTGTGTTTCTTTTATTACTTCGAATCAGCGATGTAATATCGTGAAAGTAATATATTTTCAAAATGTAATATTTGTAAATATTTATATTCAAATAATATATCTTATATAATATTATAATATAATGTAATATATGTTAATATATTAATGTATAATGTAATATAATATTATATTGTATTATATAGTAATATAACAATACATATAATATTGTAATATATGTTAATATAACATATAAAAATGCATACAATAATATTATATTGCATTATACAGTAATACACAATATTTTTAAAATATATTATGTTATATTTTCAAAAATAAATCCTCCAAACTCTCAAATTTCTAATTTGCAGAAGTAAAACGCCTTCCGTTTATTGATTGTAGTTTCATATATTTTTGAATTTTGTTAAAATTCTGCTCTCAATGATATCCTTGTTAATCGTAGCTATTTTTGAATATTGTTACATCTTGCACAGTTATTAAAGTAGATTATTATAGCCTGTTGTTCGTTTGCTCATGACATTAGAGGTATCAATCGAAATATGATCAAAAATTAAAATAGTGCGAGCAACATAGATTGGCACATGTAATCACTGTTCCATTTTGATAAAGTCGAATACAAAGTACAATTCATAATATATTGTGAAAGATGAATTAGATTATTCCTGAATAGAATTAGATAGATTAGACAATTTATTATCTAATTGGAATTAATTAGAATAGATGAATTAAATAATTCGCATAAATTGTGACGAATCAGGCAATTCCTGAATTTTACATCACTAGAGAACATTAAAATTAAAACAGTCGAAATTGATCGAAATTCCTTCTTCCTTTCTAGAATTTCCAAAAACAGAATGTAGTACGTGTTTCATCTTTCAGTTCCTCGCCTGGATCTTTGATTACTCCTCATCTTGAAGAATTATCTGTTTGTCAATCCGGCATAAACAACTCGATACATTAAACCGCGAAGCCGCCAGAGTATTTTATCTTTCAATTTCTCGCGCAATTTTTAATTAATTCTTTATTTGTAAAAAAAAATTATCGGCCTGTGCTAGGAAGTTTATTAGTCTAGCATAAACAACACGATACATTAAACTGTGAAGCTCAGAAGGAAACGGCCTGTCAATGACCCAGATATCCAGCAATGTGGCGTTCGAATTCCCAGTCCACCGACTCGCCCAATCGATTCCTCTTCTTCCACCAGGTATTGAATCCTAGTAATAAAAGATTCAGGGAATAAAAGGAAATCGTAATCTTGGAAAAGGAAGTAGAACGTTAAGAATAAAATTTCTAGCTGTGCAGGCAATTTTGGTTGTTTTGAGAATTCGACATTTTGCGATATTCATATGTTATTCACAACGAATAACGACGAATGTATGTGACGTTAAATAAATATATAAACACTGATGATTGACAGGTGACGTGAAACTTCTTGTGGAACTTGGTCTTTTCTTAATCAAATATTAAGAGAAAAGATATGTTTTAATATTAACTCTAATAATGATACAATAGAATTATTATTATTATTCTAACGAGTATTTCAGTAATTCAATATTATTCTGATAATACATAATAACAATTCAATATCATTTTAATAATAATACAAAATATTGCTGTAATAATAGATATGGTACAATAGAATCAAAATATTCGATTGCATCAAAATGGTAGTCAGGAAAAATTGTTAATTTACTTCAATATTCAAAAATATTACAATAGAATTATTATTATTAATAATGATAATTGTTCCAACAATAGAATTATTATTATTCTAACGATTATTTTAATAATAATTCAATATTATGCTGATAATACATAATAACAATTCAATATCATTTTAATAATAATACAAAATATTGTTGTAATAATAGATATGGTACAATAGAATCAAAATATTCGATTGCATCAAAATGGTAGTCAGGAAAAATTGTTAATTTACTTCAATATTCAAAAATATTACAATAGAATTATTATTATTAATAATGATAATTGTTCCAACAATAGAATTATTATTATTCTAACGATTATTTTAATAATAATTCAATATTATGCTGATAATACATAATAACAATTCAATATCATTTCAATAATAATACAAAATATTGTTGTAATAATAGAGATGGTATAAAAGAATCAAAGTATTCAACTGCATCAAAATGGTAGGAAAAAATTGTTAATTTATTTCAATATTCAAAAATATTATATTTTCTTGGCTATTAAGTTATTTAACTTTTTTTTCAGTATAATTAAATAGATTCTTTTTGTATTTCAAATTATCGGGTTCTGTGGATAAATAATAAACAAATTATATCTACAACATATCTGTTAGTTAGAAACAAAATTGATTCTTATACGAAATTATAATCTCTATGGTAGTTTTTGGTAAAATCTTGTTATAGCAAGTACTTATTGCGAAGAATATGTATGAGGTGTAATAATGAATGCACAGTGATTCGCGTAACTTGCATACCTGAAATTATGCGTCTGATGAAAAATTGTTTAATACAAAAGTTGTTTGGCTTTAAGGGAAAGAAAATTTAAGGGCGTATCAATTTTTTTTATGCGTGTTGAAGGTTTTCGAAATTTCCAAGTTCGTTTTCATTTTTTTTTTTTTAAATTGGACCGTGTATTTTTTTTCGTCGTATAAATCGAAAGAATATGAATTTCTAAAGTAAAAAATTGTTTTTGAATCTAATGGTTGAGGAAATATTTCACGACAATTTCAATTTTACTACACCCATATACTCATATATCGTCACACTAATTACTTTTATTTTACTTTTAAATAACTTTCTACTCTCGAAAAGATGCAAGTTCTTCGTGAAATAGGTCCTCCGAATGTTCATTTTTGTTTCAAATACGCGCTCCAACGCCAACACGTTACACACTTAATCCAGCTAATCTCCTAATTGTAGCATGATCCTTTAATGGCAGAGGGAACTGACGCGAATACCACTAGTATTCACCGTGATTGCGCGTGTTACCGTGTACGCACAAATTTCCAGCAATAATCATTTAACGCGTCTATATATACCATGCATATGCACACGCGTTGTTCATAAAACAAGTATGCATGCAATCACGCAACGTGTAAATAAATCTCTGCAATTGCTCGATATTCAAACCGAGTAACACTCGACCGATGATTGAACGATACGTTCTTATTTTTCAGAGGGCTGCCGTGCGGCGTACAGCCGCCTGAACCTGTGCCGGACCCCGATGGCGACAAATTGGCGACGATCGCGGCCCGATTCAGTTATTTCCAAGAGAGAAAGAACACGCTGACCACCGCAAAAGTCGATCTGCGTAGGAACATCAATCCACCGGCCAGGTACAAGAACGCGAGGCCAACGGTCAGGCTCAGGCCACGTCAGGTCCTCTGCAGCAAGTGTAGATCGATCTGTAACGAGAACAGCGAGAACGTGGACGTCAGCAGAAAACGGAAGCACGATGAGATTCAGCAGGAACAGCAGCAGCAGCAGCAGCAGCAGCAGCCGCAGCCGCAGCAACAGCAGGTAATACGTACCGCCGTTCTTTCTTTTCTTTTCTTTTCTTTTCTCTCCTCTCCTTCTCCTTTGACTCTCTTTCTTCGTGGCGGAAGGACTGATGAGAGTAGTTTCTAATTTTTTTTATTTGTCAGGGACACGGACGAGCGATCGTTGTTCGTGTACTTTTGCTTGTGTCACTCGGTGCTGGAGGGGACCAACCATTGATCTTCTCACTGAGGTGACATGACTCTGACTTGAATTGATACTGTTACGTCTTTGTTACACAACGAGAAAGCTTCAGGAATCTGTCTGAACGATTATGAAGTTCGACAGGACTCGTTTAGCCGGATGCTGGCTGACTGTTTGGACAAGTAGTTGCAGTTTTCGTGAAGATATATTCGAGAGAACGTATCAACATTTCACTTGGGTGAACTGCTAAAAGACTATGAAAAACACGCCTTTTCAAACGTTTTAAGTATTTCTCGCAGAATGGCGTACACCATTAAGTTTGTCGCTTTAAAAGAACACAAATTTCATCAGTTCACACGAAAACTCTGTCTTTAGCAATTTCCGAGACATTTAACGAAATAAAGCCCCCCCTCCCCCAACATTTAGGGTAGTTTACACTCCTTCAACTTGGCCGATTACCGATAAAAAAGTGACATAATTGTGTCAAAATATTTTTCTCGCAACTACATTCAAGCAAAAAAAAAAAACAGGAATTATTAGAATCAAAAGCGTGACGTTTATTTTTTCCATTAAAATGTTTCTAGCGATATTTTCTTTAATAACTATTATTGATGAGGAAAATTTATTGCGCTTACTCGTATTCGATTGTCCTTCAAACTCTTATAATTAGGCATTGTTTTCTCAATCGATTTATCCATCATTGAGCATTACGAATGTATTATCTCCTGATCTTATAAATCAGAGCACCCATATTCCTGTATACTTTGCGCATACTCTGGTTGCCATACGAGCCTTTTATTTCGAATGTGGCGCAAGTTACTTTTGTTTTTAAATCGTCCAGAAAATGCTAACTTTGATTTCTTGAAAGTTGATGCTAACTTTCGAGAACACTTGTATTTGTCATCTCGAATACTTATATTTTTCTCGGTATCATATAAATAATTTTGAACGCGTTGACGAATCGTCATTTTTCATTACTCTAAAGTTTCGCATCAACCTTCAAAATAAGTGACTTTTATTATTAACATTACTCTTTGACAAGGTCAGTATTTGAGTTTGGCACGATAGTTTGGACTTATTATTTTAACATCCGCACAACTGCTCTTGAATTAGCGCAACGCAGCTAGATTTTTACGTTTTGTGGTGAAACATTCATGAGAGCTACGCTTTTCGCCTACCAACGTGACTTCACTTTGGGACATGGAAGAAAAATACATTCAATGTTTTATTTGTTCACAAAATATTCGTAGTTAGCCAACATATTGTCCCGATATCGTGAAAAAATTAATATTCTCATACTAAAATATTTAAATACATCTTAATATTATATATATATATATAATGATATTAAAATATTTAAATATATCTTAATATTTTATATATTCTTATATTAATATATATATATTATAATATTAAAATATTAAAATATATCTTAATATTTTATATATTTTTATAATATTAATTTATATATATATATATATATATATATATATATATATATATATACACACACAAGATTAATATTCCTGTCAAAAGTCTGTTGACTCGTTGACTCTTTTTCTTATCCTTCTTTTTGAAAAATTCTCTTTATATTTTGCGATTAACGTTCTGAATTGTATGTTACTGATTTTTTTTTTCTTTTTTTCATAAAATTTATGGAGCAACTCTGATCCATCGCGTCGTTTGGAAAAGCGTTCCTCCCCTCGCTCTCGACTATTTCGTCCGATATAACAAAGAGGACGCGAGTCGAATTTACAACTTCGTTCACGTCCACCGAGTTCCCTAACAAACTTTATTGTTGTAACACCACGGCGGTAAAAACCGTCAAATATGACGGAGGTTGTGGAAACTTCTGGGGCGTCGGCGAGGGAACTCGTAAGAGTGGAGGCGAGACGAAGGAACAAATTGGGTTGTAGGAAACTTCGGTCGAATGAGCACGCCAGACAACTGTGAGGAAGAAAGTCATGCGATTTTGAACTTGAGGCAGCTTAACGCGTTGTCTTCTATAAAGAGGCGCGCTCGCACCGCGCGATAGCTGTATTTGATTCTGGCGTGTAACTTCCTTCTCGAGCGCGTCTCGAACGCAAAGTGCTCTGATCGTACATTTAATGCTGACACGCTGACACTCAGTACACGCGTTTAGTATCTTACGGCAGTTTATTTCCCTGGCTCCGTGTCGGATAGTGAGAATTTTATCAAACTGCACTGTCTGATTTAGTAATACTCGGGCGATTTACGTGTGGAAATTTATTAGCGGTTTTCAAATTTCTGGACAAAGTTTGTGAGATACATTTTAATTATATCTTAACAGTAGTTATTTTATAATAATTTTTATAATTATATAATTTATAATAATTTTAATAATTTCATAATAATTACATAATTTAGATGAATTTGAAATATTTTGTTTTATATGGAATCGTGTAAAAATAATTGAAATGGTCATTTGAGTCTTGTATTGTATTGATTATATATTTTAATTTTAATTAATTTTATTTAATTTATGTACAGTGGATCAAAGTTGGTGTACCATTTTTGGAAATATTTTTACGTAGAGCATATATTTATGTATCAATATCGAGTATTCATGTTTTTTTTTTAAACATTTATTATGTACTCTTTCAGAGTTAGAACACTCAGTGGTGTAAAAATGTTATGAAAGAAAAATGAAAATTTGATTTACAATCAAAAGGGTATTTGACATATTTTTATTTGGTAATTTTATTATAAAATACCATACAAAAGGAATATTTATTATACTATATTTTTGTACATATATTCGACAGTAATTTCACAAGTCTCTTTTGAAATATCTGGAAAAATATTTCATCATTCTTCTAATGATATTTTCTTTTCAAATCATTTCTGTTGATTGCTGTTTCCCAATTTTTATGTCTAACAATATTCAATTAAATTTATGTCTGATGATTGTGATAATGTAATTATATTGTGAAGTATCTATCTTCTTGTTTTTTTTACTGTATTCGTGAAATCATTTTCGTGTCATATCTGTGAATATCCCGAGTATTCATTGTTATATATTTATATATTGATAAATGTACGACTTCTTACTCCATTGTCTCTTAAATCATAAGAAAAAAATCCACCACTTTTTTTATTGTTAGTCGAGAATTCTCAGAGTCTAATCGAGAGAGCTGCTGGAAGCAACTTTAATTTTTTTTTTATATAAATTTACCAAGAAACAATTGAATATCAGCTATGCAAATTTGAGATAAAATTTATACTTACACATCACATTTTTTTAAATGGAGTAAATACATAAAAGAATGGAGCTGCTTCCTTTTTGCTGAAAATTTTTGAATTCGATTACCAAAGATATTAAATTTGTTCTCATCGAAGAATATTAATAGTAATTTCAAGAAAAGTGGATATATCGATGGTTTTTTTGACTCGCTGTATATTCAGTCTTGACTTTCATTTTATATTAAATCTATTTTCTATTTTACATTTATTGTATTAAATCTATTTAATATTAAACGATCCTTGTGGCAAATATCTATCGCAGAACCAAAATACGAATATGTATGTATATATATTGGTAGAAAATGTATGATTTTTTTTTTCTTTTTTTTTTGATCCGATTAGGTCACGGGTCATGGTGCCACTCGAAGGAGCGATCGACGTTGCGGCCAGCAGCCGCAAAAGACCTCGAGAATACTGTTCTCCGAATGTCAGTCGGAGAACATCACGATGTCATCTCATCAAACAGCCAAGTCTTCGTCGTCCACAGCACTCAGCCCCGACTCGTCGAAGCTTGGGCCGTCTCTCATCCCAAAAATCTCAAGACTTCAACCGAACGAAATCAACAATGCCATGCAAGCGAATGGTAAATATTTTTCATTAAAAAGAAAACCTGTTTCTTTTTATTTTTCCGTCTTAATCCCTGGGACAATAAAAAAAAAAAAAAAGAAAAAAAGAGAGAATTGACAAAAAATCTATTTCCTTTGGGTTCTAATATGATTTTTTTTGATTGTGCGTTTGTTAGAGCAAGATGGATGTTTCACAAATCCTAAATTTCAATAGTTTTTGGTAAAAAAAGATAGATATGATATATTATGCAGGTTAATAAAGTGTATTAACTTACCTTTTGTCGAAAAATCATTGGTTTAGGATTTAGATTTAATTTTGTAAAGGACAAGAATATTGCTTATGTTGTTGCATGATTTGACAAAAAATTGAAGCTAAAGTATTTCCTAAATCAGTAGTTTTTCGACACAAATAGATTGATAATAAATTTTTCTACAGGATTAGCAATGAATCTTTCTGTTGATCAGATGAATCGATTAATGCATTCAGAATCAGCATATATAGTTCCATTTAAGAAAATGAAATTGATCTCGAGATTTTGTTCTTGATTTCATCTACAAAAAAGTAATTTGCACAACGCGCCGTTTCATACCAAACAACTTTCATAAAAATATGTTCTTGATAAATCCAATATATTTCGATTAAAAAAAAAAGCACTCTGTACAGAGATAAAAATGATGAGAACGATTGCAATAAAGAATAAAATAATGCATTAATTTATATAACACGGACTAACATAACGAGCGATATTAATACTTATATTAATACTGCCAGGAATTTGTGAAAAGTTAAAATAATTTTAAATTACGAAAGCAATACTGGCTGTGGGTGGAATTCTACAATTTCTCTTTTCACGTTCGCCTAAAGATTTTGTTATTGATTTTTCCTTTTTGCGCGAAGTGCTTCGTAACATGTAGTTTTAATCTTTTAGTAGAAGCTTATCGTTGAAGAAAGTGCTTAAAATAACTATCTCTGGCTTCGAGAATAGGATTATATAAGATCCACTTGCGGGTAATAAACTTGTCCGTGAAATATATGCACAATTCCAATACATTGTTAATTACGATGAGACGAATGTGCAAGAATGATCGTTGGGACAAATAAAAAATTTGTCTGCTTCAAAAGTCAGGTAAAATATTTTATTATTGTTAACAGCTGAATGGGAGACACGATATTTCGAATAAACTTCAAATATAATTGTTTAATTATATTATTTCAATCATGGTTAGTTACGTTCGGTACACGTAATATAATATATATTCATTAGGGTGCATATTCATACGCGTGATATATATTCATAACTATTGACGTAGAATTGCTTTTTCAGTAGGCTTCAATTAGTTATGCTTAGCATGAAATTACGTTTTTTCGCGTCTACGAGAAGACTGAATATGCATATTTAAAATAGTTTAAATCTACGATCATGACGAGTGGTATGATTTGCAAAAATGTAGAATTATCTGTAGAAGAAGTAGAATAGTATAACGAATGAAGAAACTACAATTTGCAAAACTATATAGATAATGTGATATTTTGTATGATTTTCCTTTAATAAACATAAATATGATAAAATTTTTTTATTTCTAATGTTTATAAAACTTTATTTGCAATTTATTTCTTACAGAAATATAATAGAGCCATATCCGAATACTTTAGTCCTATAATTTTTTGGAATCTTTTGTTATAGAATATTGCAATAGAATATTTATAATAATAATATTTTTCATAACAGAATATTTAGTAGTAGACTTGTTGTAGTAAATGTATTTTATATGTATTATTATTTTGGATGTGTTTTTCATATTTGTGGAAAAAATTTGCTAAAATATGAGATAGTATAATAATAATGGAGGAATATAATCAACTATTTTAATAGGAAGATGAAACAGCAAAAAAATTTAAACTCGATGGTTTAAAATACAAAAAGAATTTAACTTTGTATGTATTCTTAAATATTGAAACAAACTGATAGTTTTCTTACTTTCTATTTGGAAATTACATGGAGTATAATATTAGAAGAATTATCTGAAAATTCCATTAACCGAATGTTTTGTATCTACCCTATTTTTTCTGCAAACTAAGAATAACTATAAATACCCTAAGAATAACTATAAATACCCTAAGCTGAGAACAATTTGAAAAAAAGCAGCGAAAGAAATACAAATCGCTCTTAAATAGCAAAGCAACTTGATAATTTTTAAAATTTTAACTTGAATACAATTTAATATTAGAAAAGTTGTTCTAATATCTGAAAATTTTTGTCCTTGTGAACCTTGAGAGGTTCTATGCATATTTTCTGGTTTAAACCAGAGTTCTATAGATATTTTTTATTCCAGACAAACTGAGAACAGTTTGAAAAAAAAAATTGATTAAAAGAATTTTAAAATATTAGCCATATAAATTCTCATATTATCTTTTCGTTTTTCTATTAAATATAAGTTCTCACATTATCTCTTCTTTTCCTATTAAATATAAATTCTCATATTGTATCATCTTCTTTTCCATTCTTGCAGAAAAGGTGAAGATTGATCCGTCTTATTGGAATAACCGAGCCGAGGTGGGCGACTCGTCGGCGAACGCGATGGAACCAACGGAGGAACGCATGGAATCAACGGATTGTGACAGCAATCCGTCAATGGCGTATTGTGCCACGCCCAGAAGGCTTAGCAGCTCCTCCGTGGAGAGTGCGAAAATACCTGAGGAAGAGGAGAAGAAAACGCTGGCGGCCGCGGACTCGACAATGAGGCCAAGAACGGGCCGCGTGCCGCGAAAGAAACGATCCGTCGGATCAATGGAGGATTTATGGGACGAAACTGTGTTTGAAGATCCGACGAGAACAGCCAGAACTACACCGGTGATTAAGATATCGTTCGGTGCACAGGGTGAAGGGACTGTGTTGAAAATACCCTCCAAGATCCAGGATCCAGAGTACGAACAGGAGACCGACGATGCCGAGGATGCGCAGACTGAGGCGGAGAGGGACCCGCTGGAATTGCCAAAAAATTTTGATAACGATTACGATTATCGCGAGGACGGAGAGGAGGACGGACAGGAGCAGGTGGATCCTCAAAAGCAAGGTGTGAAGGATGCCAGTGCTAAGGCTGCGAAACGTGCATTGAAGAAGGCTAAGAAGGAGGCGAGGAGGAAAATGCTTGGTGGAGTTTCGCCTGCGAGATCTCCCTGCAATGGATCTCCGCGGTAAAATGAAATAGTTGTCTTAAGACATCATGGTTATTGATTGGCTGCGGATTTTTGTGCAGATTCATGTTCCTGAGAATATGATCTGTATCTACTATAATTTCGCAGTTTTAAATTTCCTACAAATCCGCAGTTTAGTCATTAGCAATTCTATACAATGGTTATAAAATAAGGATATTCGTATTTGCACATATTCTTATTTTCCAGTACTGTGTTTCTTTTCAATCAGATTCTTTATCTTTCACTTTCATAGTTTTATACTTTTGTAGACGTATAAAAATACGACTTAGATTTAAATTTGGACATATTGGTTGACATCAACAATAGTGTAACAAGTTCTAAATTTACGATACTGATACAGTGTATAATACTAGTCATTTTTCTCATAGTTACAATCCAACGTACGATACATTGTCGTATCACCGTCGTAAGCATAAAGTGAAGCATAAAAAGAAACACAAGGAGGACCGTAAACACAAGAGCCAGCAATCGCAGCATCAGCAGCCTTGCATGGAATCTGGAAGTACCGAAAGTCAACAGAATTGGAACGTTCTTCCGGGGAGTGAGTCGTACACAGCCATAAAGGAGCAGTGCCTGAAGCAAAAACTATCCATATCTCTCAAGAGGTTGAATACAAACGCTTATGCTAGATGTGATTATCCTGTGAGTAACTCTTCATCGGGTTGCAAGACTCCTGGCGCGAGCAGTGATGAACTGAGTGAACAGGAACCTGAAGTTGACGCCGGTGAAACAGCTCCAGACTTTCCGCCGCAATCTCATCCTCTGATGATGCGTCTTGCTGCGACACCTGTCGAACATTGTCTGACTGCTAACGGTAGAAGAATGGACGTTGGTGACGTGGTGTGGGGAAAGATTCATGGATTCCCTTGGTGGCCTGGAAAAGTATGCATTGTTAGATATTTATTTATTGGATATTTTGGGTATTCTTTCAGCTTGCGTACTTGTAGCAATAGTTAAAAAACAAAAAGAGAACAGTTATCTTTTGTTTTTAAGAAAATTCTGCTGGAACTAAAAAGTTTCATTTAAGAAAATATCTGTTCTTGTGAAATTTTTATAAAACAGTGTTACTCTGAGGAGTTTCTCTAAAAAGTGAAGTTTCATAGTGAAAAAGTGTTGTCACAGATATTTTTGAATCTTTGTAATAAAAGTTTCATGGAAACAAGTATCTTGGAACGTTTATTAAGAAGAGTTCCACCAGATAAATAAACTATTTTATTTGACAATATAATACATTATTGAATCATATAGTAATATAATAACAGACTTAAAAAAAGAAATTTATGATGATAATTAAAATACAGGTATTACATTATTGACAATTTTAACAAACAAATTATTTGTTCTTGTTCTATTTTTGTGTTGTACAAGTTTTATTCAATCTGAAACTAGAATTTTCCTTTATTTCTTCTCTATTTCGAAACTTATACTATATTTTTAAAAAATTCTACAGCTCATGAATTTTATTTTCAAATTTAAATTTCCATAAATGTAATATAATCATGAAAATGTACATAATGATATTGAAGTTGATATTATACTATAGCTTTAGTATAATCGTGTATTTTTCCATTTTTGTTTATCACGTTTATTTAACTTAAATAAACATTATTCTAAAATGTGTTCATCTCTTCAGGTTCTTAGTATTACAGTTTCTTGTAAAGAAGATGGTACATCATCTGGACCACAGGCCCACGTCGCTTGGTACGGTTCCTCGACAAGTTCCCTAATGTCGTGCGACCAGTTGAGTCCATTTTTAGAAACATTCAAGGTAAATTAATATGCCTGATTTCACCGTTCATAATTTGAGGAAAGTATTCATTTAGTTTTGAAAGAAGAATTTCTCTTAATCCGAAGTCATTGCTTATTGTTTGTTTTTAACTTCTATTATCTTATTGTTTGATTTTAACTTCTATATCTTATTGTTTGACTTGAACTTCTTTGTTGCAAAGTAGTAAATTGGCAGTGTAATGATTGCGAATGTCGATTGTTGTGTGTTCCAGACGCGATACAATAAGAAGAAAAGAGGCCCGTACAAGGAGGCGATACGACAGGCACAAAACGAGGCCCGAAGTCAGATCACGCCTAACTCGACGAGTAGCGTGTTAAACGTGTGTAGTTCACCTCGCGAGGTCAACGTTCTCTCCTAAGGGAAGGTGCACGGCGCTCGACACCATTCCTTCAACTGCCGGGTATCTGCCGGCGAATATTAATTCTAACGGCGGATCGAAATCGACATGTAATATATAAAACAAATTTTTGTACATAATTGATCTTAGCATTAATGATAATAGAATTCTTGATCGATGTTTTAATTCAATTGAGCCGCGCTTGTTGTCGTTCGCGTTAAATATCATTAAACCAACGATGACACTAACACTGAATGAAGTTTACTGCCATCACTAGCGCGTTTTTTTATCCTCAGCTTTTTATCCTCAGTGAACATTTAGTGCGTAAAAGATATTTAGATAGGGTTTAATCTCTAGAGATGACATGTCAGCTCTCGAGGTATAATTTCATACTAAAAGAAAAAGAAAAAAAGAAAAAAAGAAAAAAAGAAAAAAAATTAAAAAATATATGACTTCAATTAGGTACAGGTAATCACGCGTTCACATTAAAAACACAAGGGATGATTTAGCGATGCTCGTTTACTTAAATTCTTTATATATGCATATATACATATATACAGGGTGTTTTAGTAAGAATTAGTACTTGTGATTATTTCCGCTGTTGTTTGGAAATATGAAAAAAACTTTATTCGAAAGGGCTGTTCAGTATAAAGAAGGCTATAATGTGGCAGTACTAATTGTTTTATAGAGTTGCGGAGATTTCGAAATCACCTTCATTATATAATATACATATACATAATATATGTATGTTACGTATATATATATATACACAAATGATTTGTATTAACGATTTCATTGTGATTATTGTGTCGAAAACAAGTGTACTATATTATCCAGTGTGGGCGGTGAATCTTCAACGTAGCCCGCAGGCGTTTCTGAAATCGTTTACGACTCGATTCTTCGCTCGTTTATACTTAACATATTTAAAAATACGGACAATACACTTTTGAGACATCGTGAGTTCATTTGTGATACTTTAATTACTGTTCAGCGTAGAGAATCGCTGAATACTTACGTAGCTGCAACCAAGGATACTGTAACATTTAAATTCGAAAATGAACAGCTTTATATTTTTCTTGTTAGAAAAATAATTGATATATGAAATTTTTTGAAGCAAACATGCATTCTTTACTATCTAAAAACTGTAATATCGTAACAATGAAATATAAATAGAGAAACAGGACAGTTAAAAATTAGAGATGAAAAAGACAGTTATAGCATAATTCAATGAATGCATAATTAAATGAAATTTGGCCAATTATTTAACAGTAATTTATATTGATTATCTCGCAGTTGAGATTTTCAAATATTATTATACTGCTATATTAGAATTATAATATAATTATAATATTATTATATAATTCCATTATTTAAATTTAAATCAATCAATTGAGCAACTGAGTATATAAGCTAATCAATATAAACATTGTATTACATATATAGAATCGCGTTTCGAAATTTGTATTTCAATCGTGCGTTCAGCTTTCAGTGAGAGTTTCCTTTGTGATTCATACCAACACTGCCAAGGTTTAACTTTTGTTCGACTCTTCTTTCATCGACGATCGTTCTTATCGAGTTGACAGTTTTAAATTCCAAATATCCAATGCCTCGCAATCGATCGTCTAAATCTTCAATTATGTGAATATCGCGGATAAAAAATAGATGAAGAAGGTTTGTTATGCACATTTCTCTCTCTCTCTTTTTTTTTTCTTGGAGAAGAAAATGTCTTTCTTATCTCTTAAACACGACGTTCTATCACGCAACGTTTCATGTATAAAAATATAAATTTTTTTTTCGCGTTTAAAATTAATGGATAAATTTCATATTTCCAGATGAATGTAATATTTTTTTCACATTTAAAATTTCTATATTAATATGTCTTTCCTACGGAATTAAGTTCTCGTAGTGGGATATATTTTTAGAAAATTGGAGAAAGGAACATAAAGAAAATGAAACGTTGAATTTTTTCCTGACCGTATGGAAACGCAAATGAGAATAAAAGAAACCATTCGATCGATTTCGTTCTAAGGTATTTCCCCAGAGAAACGTGTAGAAATAAAATAACGGAGAAATGAGAATCATCGTGCGACGAGGTCGTCAATATCACGATATTAAATCTTCATTTCGATGTCAGGGATGAGGGGGCGAGCTTCAACTTGATGTTTACTCTCTTCTTCGAGAGAGATTTTCGTCAGATCTCGAGGCTGATGCTACTCAGACGGTTAGATATTTCTCATTTCCATTCCCTCCTCTTTATTTTCGTTCGAACGTCTCCTCCTTTCTCTGGCTGTCATTCGATTTCTACGAGTGTCGAGATAAACGTTTTCGGAAAACTGTTTAACAAATTCATGACTTTGTTTTTCTCATTGAATCGAAATATCCTCCTCTCGTTTATAGCAACTCTAATAATTATTCAATGACGTCTCAGGAGAAGTGAACTTTTTCTAGATGTCTATTTTTTGCTCTTTCCCCAGAAATTCTCAGTCTTCATCGTCGACGGCAAAGAAGGTTTGAATAAATATCGCGTATCATTGTAAACATTCGCGAAGTATGAATTCAGTGAAATTTTCAGTGCAAGTGTCAATCGTGATTTTCTAGATTTTGTAAAAGCGACGTCGTGTGCTTGGAAAAATTTGTTCCAAAAAAAAAAAAAAAAAAAAAAAAGAAAAGAAAAGGAAAAAAAAGAAATACTAAACGTAATTAAAGAAGAGATGGTTTACGATTAATTTCAGCTAATGATTTTGAATATAAAAGAGAATTTTTGGAGAAACTAGATAGGCTTTTAATATGCCCTATTTGATATGCCATTGGCTGACTGCCCGTTTTTTTTCTTTTCTTTTTTTTTTTCTTTTTTTTAAGAGCGAGATATAATTTGACTTTTGCCAGAATCAATAATTTTATTGTCATTTTTGAAATAGTGATGTGCCCCTCCCCCCACTCCCATGGCATTTAACGTGTTAAAGAAATTTTTTTATATTTTCGTACGTAGTATATATTCAGATATTTTTCATGACAAGTCGTAGGAGAATGATCAACGTTGCTGTAACACGTGTTTTCTCGAATCTTGTAGTGAATAATTTCTAACGCTGCTAAATGACCGACGTTGCGAAGCAACGCAAAAATACAGTTACAACAAAAAGAGAAACATCTTACTTTAAAAGATTAAGTTAACCGATTTAAGAAAAAAATCATTGGATTATAGCATATGAGACTTTTTCCAATTAATGTTAGGATATTTCATTTATTTAAATGACTTATAAATTATTTTTTAGCAAGCAAAGTGTTCGTTAAAGTAAAAGCATCGTTCGAGCAGAAGAATTATTTATGAGTAATGACGATGTTTTGTGTTCAATTTATGAAGCCGTTTAAGAAAGTTGTTTATTCTTGTTTAAGAAAAGTTTATCACAAGACTAAATACACTCACAAATATCAGGGGATATTTCAAAATGAATATGAAGCGATAAAAAAAGAGGAACCATTTGATTTTTTTTTTTAATTAAAAAAGAACTTCTTGACTTGTCGTCAGCTTCTCTGATGTTCTTGTTGATAAAGAAAAAAAAAAAAACAAATGTTTCTTTTTTTTATCGTTTCATATTCATTTCGAAATATATATCCTAATTTTTGTGAGCAGCATAGTCTTAGATTGTGCGAATCTTTCTGTAGATCAATCTGTCTTTCAGTGGAAAAAATTAGTTTCTGTGTAAAAGGTTGTTTAAACGAAAGAGGGAAAGGCAGGACTGAAACACTTAATTGCTTAATTAACTGCCGCACATTGTCAATTTCTTTTAGTTATAAATTCCAATTAGAGTTGAACTTTATTGTTTATTATTCCGTGTCTAATGTCGTTCCTTAGTAAATTAATATTAATATACGTGTAAGTAGCGAGTCGATTCTTTAATTCTTAATAGTTTGACTATTATCTTCTAAATAAACATTTCATATGTTACAATCCAATTGAAAAGGAGAAAAAGAAAAGGAGAAAGAAACTAAACGAGAGAAAAGAGAGTTATGATAATTTTTTATTACGAGCATCGACTAATTTCCTGGTCGCTGATAACGAAAGAAATATCACACGAATGTAACACGCGTAAGGAATGTTTCAGTTTAAATAACGATTCAGAAGGAATCCGTGCAGGCACAAACATCTGTCGAACGTTGCGATATTAACATTATTTAACCCTCTATAACTGAATCTGTTTTTACTTTATCTGGTTAATTACACGCTTCTGTTCGAATGGCAACCACGAGAAAGGAGAATCGAAGATCTTCTTGAAGTCTTGCATTCACCAAGTGACAGAGAAACCAGAAAAATTGATATATTTTATGCTGTATAGTCAGACAAAGTATAAGATTTACAATATATATATATATATATATATATATATATATATATATATATATATATATATTATATATCACGCAAATATGCTGTTCGGCATTATAGAGGGTTAATTTACCACGAAAGAAGCGGGGGACAAAGGCAAAGAACGTGAATATGTGAATACATTTGTGAAAAGTTACTTGCGTACGCCGTTGACGGAGTAGAGGGACGACGAAGAACTAAAGAGTATAACAGAAAAAGAAAAAGCGATCGATCGAGTGAAAGCTGAATAGATAGATAAATAACTAGACGATTATAAAAGTACGAGTATGAACGACTGAGCGCGAATGTAATGACACAGAGTAGGGGAGAGACGAAAACGAGAAACTAAACGATGTGTTTAAGTAACTGTGATTTTTTCAAATGTACATTATACATAAATATGATGAATTAATTTCTACGCATATTAATGATACAAATGACGAATGATGTATCAATGTGGTCGCTTGTGTTCGTATGAATGTCGTGGAAACGTTATTTCGACTAACATACACATATCGGGTAGTGAAGCGTTTAGCGGTGAGATGAATTATTACCACTATTATTAATTAATAATCATCATCATCATCATCATCGATTCGTCGTTGCTCGATTTGTAATTAATTAATTAATCGATCATTGTCATTATCAAGCATAGGTATGTACGAGTGGTGGGTGGTGCGTTGCCTAAAGAACTTTCACGTACATATATACATACACACTGACACACGTACATACACTTACATAGGTACACTTCGATTGTTAATTGCTTGTATAATTGTATAAGAGAGCCACGTGTCATCTATATAATATCATTGTATTCAGTAATACACGTACACACAAAATACCAGACAAATGTACACACACATACACACACGTAGATTTATTGTATACTTTTCGTCGCCTCCCGTCGAAAGGATCGCTGTTCGCCATTTTGTGAATTTCTTCTTCTTCTTCTTCTTCTTCTTCTTTTCTGCCCTTTCTTTTCGTTTCTTTTTTTTTTTTTTTTTTTACGATCAACCCTTCGCGAACTGTTCCTAAAGAAAACGCCACTGTACCACGCTGAGCCTGTCGTTGAGCAGAAAATAAACTGCGTATAAATAAGCACGTATGCAAAGCGAAAAAAAAAAGAGAAAAAAGGAGCGAATCGCCCAGATTCCCGACGATGATTTTCCCCCCTTTCGATTTTTGGGGCTAAGCCGATGGCTGTTGTTCCCGCGATCCATCGTGGTCTTAGCTCCGGATTAGGTACTTAAATAATCGACAATAGGAGGTAATGCTCGTCGCCGTTCAATCCTCGGTGTACGAAAATAAAGTCTGTTTATTTCTATTTTTTCATGCTTTTGATTGTAAGTTTTAACGACTCGATGCCAACTATCGAGACGTTACACAAACGCCATAGAATTTCAGGGTAATATCATAGTACACAAGCGTCCGATTTTCAAAAATAAGAATCACATTTCATTTAAGATTTTGTTTTCGAGAAAACTTAGTGGACGCGAGGTACATTTGAATTTGGCTGATTTTGGATGAGATACACAGAAATAATTTGTGTGAAAATTTTCTAAATATCTGCAACATTTCCGCTTAAAATTTCGTTTTCAAGAGAATAGACTTTGAACATGTTTAGTTAAAAAAATTGATTTTACACGCGCGAACTTGATCAATTTTTCAATTCAATTCCTTGGAAAACGAATGTGTTTTCGAATTAACTAAATTTAATTATAATTGTTAATTTTCAAAGTTGATTTTCTCAACCTAGAAGACAGTATATCTTAAATGGAAAAGAAATATCTCATTTCATTTGATTATGAAATCATGATCAAATGCTGTTGTTTCTTATTTACGAAGGACGTGCGTGACGCCATAAGATATATAAAACGCTCAAAGTATATTCGTGTAAAATAAATTTCTTTCGTTTGAGACGATTGCAAGCAAACAACTTTCGATTGTAGAAGGTAAATTAGGTGAACAAACCTAGAATACAGTAATTTTCTAAATTGCAATAGTCTCTCGAGAATTCTAAAATCTTTCGTAGACTTTAGAATTCGTAATCTCAGAAAAAAAAAAAAAAACGAATTTTCTTCCGATTCTAAAGAGTATGTAATGATCTCCAAGAACATTTCAGAGCTGCGAGGATTGGACGACGAACAACAAGGGACAATTGTACTAATTGTCGCTATTGTTTTAAATAGCGCCAGCTTAATTTGCATGTAGCCTATAGTTGTGACTGTACAGCGAATCGATTACTGTCCCGATCTTATGTTTTTCTCACGATTTTTCGCTGCTCGACGAAGGTGCAGTCCTGTCCTGAGAAAAAGAAGTGTTCATTTTTCGACGACGATCCACTATGTGGAGAAACGAACCCGCGTACAAGCGTATCTTTTGAAAACGCGTGCGCGTGCAGAGGCGAATGATGAATTCTCGGGGTCCACGAGAGAGAGAGAGAGAGAGAGAGAGAGAGAGAGCGAAAGAGAGAGAGAGAGAAAAGAATAAAAGCATGTTTCCAAACGATCTTACATACGATTAACCGGGGAAAATAGATCCGTACAAGTACAAATGAACGAGCCTGAATGAATATTTTGATAGAGGGCAATCCTATTTTTCCTTTTTATATAACAAACGAGGGAAATACATTTATATAAGTAGTTTTTTCAAATAAAACGCGGTTAATATAAATAAATATTCTATCGAAGAGAAAAGAAAAAGAAAAAAAGAAAAAAAAAAGAAATCTTCTTAACGATCTTCCACTGATACGGTTATATCGTGAGATCTTTCATCACGTACAATTTATTTTCTATCGACGAGTTCGCACGGTTGTAAAAAATGGAACAGAAAGGAGAATCGAATTTCCTCCGTTTGAGTAGAAATTTAGCTCTGAGATTGTATTCAAAGTGTCAGATTTAAGTGATATACATATTTTTCGTTTTTTTTATCTCGATTATGTGCACACGAGGCAAGGAATGTAAATAGGCCAATTGTGCAAGTTCATTTCAAGATCATCTTTGTAAGAAGACGCGGTGTGCATATCTTCATGATACATGAAAATAGAAATTTTCGCGCGACGTTCTCGACACCATTGTGTAAAATTTAGGAATTCTAGCAGAGTATGATGTGCCGTTTACACATTGCATTTTACTCGAACGTGTTGCAGTGCAATAAGTGGGGAAAAAAGAAAAAAAAAAAAAAAAACGAAAATAAACCAGAAAACAAATTTAGATTAGCGTGCGTTTCTGTCACGTGCATTTTGAAACATATGATTACTTTTTCGTGTCGTAAAGTAAATTTGGGTTGAAATATTTTGACTCTATTCTTATTATACGAATCAGATGTGAAAACAAATGTTTAATAAAAGTTTTGCTACGTAAAAACCATAGAATATCTTGTCCCGTTCCAAAAAAAAAAAAAAAAAATTCGATTCCTTTCTACGTGTCTGCAAATTGTCCTGAACATTAGAAGAACCGAACCACTAAAACTCTGTTGAAATCCTCAAGCTTGATGCAGTAAGCAGCCTGCACACTGCGAAGCTCGAAACGTGGCAAATGTCCATTTCGAAAGTTCCGGAAACCTAATGATTCGCCTAGAAATCGACCCGTGGATACGCATTCGCCGCTGCCGACATCTTAGAACCACCGGCTACTGCATTAGGCAGTGGCCGAGCCGAGACGAATCCGCTATACCGCGGTACTGGACCTGTATTTTTATAAATAAAAACCAGAAAAACGACCGTCTTGCGATTCTGCCGAACAACCGACCATGTTTAACAAGCATAGTCGATAATAAAGGAAAAAGAAAAAGAGATAAAAGTAAAAAAAATGAGTGCGAAAGAGAGTGAGAGAGAGAGAGAGAGTGTACGCGTGTGTTTGTTAAGGGATGAAAGAACGAATAAAAGTGTAAGAGAGAGAAGCGAGTGATGATCATTTCAACGAAAACTAGTTCTCGTTACTGCTGCTTTGTACCGATTTGTAAAAAAAAAAAAAAAAAAAAGGAATGCACATACACATCCGTGTGTAATGTTCATGCTGTACAGAGATACGTAAGAACACCTACGTCTATGATTATACGTATGTATATACGTCTTCAGTTCAATTCGAGAGCACGATAGCGATCGATGGTCGCAGCCGCGGGAGAGGACAAATAATTGCAGTGTCACATTTGCAAGAGAAGAAAATGAGAAAACGAGAGAAGAACACGAAGAGGTCGACACAGCGTTTTGTACGTATTATTATTATTATTATTATTATTATTTTTTATTTTTTTTGCCACCGAAGAGCAAGCACTTCAACTGCAATCATTCTCGAAATGAGCGCGCGCGTGTTCGTTGAATTGAACATTGTTCCGCTTCCTTCTTCTTCTCACCCACCTATTTTCTTCTTTATTTTATTTCTTTTCTTCTTTCTTATTCCCCCTCCCCTCTCTCGTTTCGTTTCCTTTCCTTCTCGCCTCTTTCATTTCCCACGAAATCTTTTTAATCCTCCCCCGGCTTCGATCTGGCGTTTCCACCCTGTTCGATTCTCGCGAACTGACGCAGAATGTGTTCCTCGGTAGATCGAGCACGCTTTTTGACAATTTTATGAGACTCCACGACAGGGAGTAAAGAAACGAAACAGAGAGAGAGGGAGAGAAAGAGAGAGAGAGAGAGAGAGAGAGAGAGAGAGGATTAGTCTTTAGAAGTTATCGACAAGTATTGTTTATCGAATTTACAAAATCATTCTCTTTTGTGCTAAATTTATTATTAATTCTGTTGTTATTATTATTAATCTTTGTGACCCAAGTTCCCATTTCGTTCCAAGTAGGTATATTATTAGTAACAATGATTCATATCGGACAGCACTAATCATTTAACATATGTAGAAACGTTTCTTTCGCTTTCCAAATGTTTTTCCGAAATCGTTGGAGTCTTTTCAGTTACATATACACGTCGAAGCGAGATAAATTTAAAAAAAGTTTCGTCAAAATCCGTGAGGACGTCTCGCTTAATTTCGTTTGTTCTCAGATTGCTAAAAATGTTCGTCGAGCCAAGCTTGAAATTTTTAACATCCTCGTAGAAAATTCGCAGAAAAGTGGTTTCGCATAGGCACGGGTGCAACATGCAACGTCGACAGAGCAGAAGCAACAGTAAATCGCGGGACAGATAAGGCTGTTCAAATAGAAGACACCTTTTCTAAAGCGATGTCTCACTTTTGCTGAATAGGAATCGATCGTGTCCTCCACGTGCGTAATCGCTATCATCAGTGTCATCGTCGCATTATCTCTGACAGTGCAAGCTTGTCTCTTGCATTATCTCGTGCGCGTACCATCATCCTCGCGAACGTAAGATAAAAACGACGTTCAGTTTATTTCGCTCTTTACGTTGAATTTTCCGTTCGATTGAAATTTCTTCGCTCCTCTTGCAGTCGCGAGAACAAGAGAAGGAGGAAAAAAAAGAAAAGGAACGAGAAAAAGTAAATGATCTTTCATTATTTCGATGGTCTCATTTCCTGAGTGTACTTGCCCTGGCAACTGATTGCGGACCATAACGAGTGACCGAGCCGTATACAACAGTTCGTCGCTTTCTTTTTGTACTCGTCGGCATGACACCACTGGATTATTATTGACAGATACAAATTTATCGAGATAATAATGGAAATTAGAGATAAATAAATTTATTATCTGTGTTGCCTGGGCTATACTTAAATATACCCAGAACTGAGAAAATATTGCAATTTTGGGAATTTCAGCGCAAGAGATTAACGGCTTGCGATGGCAATTGATTGCGGACCATAACGAGTGACCGAACCGTATACAATTCGTCGCTTTCTTTTTGTACTCGTCGGTATGACACCACTGGATTATTATTGACAGATATAAATTTATCGAGATAATAATGAAAATTAGTGATAAATAAATTTATTATCTGTTTTGCCTGGGCTATATTTAAATATACCCAGAACTGAGAAAATATTGCAATTGTGGGAGAAAAAAAGTCTCGACGTGCGCCGATGGTCGCCGTCATGAATTTTATGAATTTCATCGTTTATCTCACGGTTTCTTGTTGATGAATAATTTGTGCGACGACGTTTTCTAAAACCGATCGCATATCGTGTTACGTAACTAAACATTACTTTATGCACGTACGGAGAAATTTATGCACACGATACACGTATAATCTGATTAAATACAACTGATATTCGTATCAGTTCCTACATAAAGGATTACTCGACAATTACGAGCATTGCTTCTCAAATACGCGTGTGTATGCAAACGTCTACTAAAAATGAGAATCTGGAAGTGGAAATTTAGAAACGCGCGATAATTGAATAGAAAGAACAATCATTAAAAAGAAAAGGAAACAGCATTCTTCTTCGTATTTGAAAATAACATGTCTAAGTATTTGGATGCTCGTATAATTATTGAAATATAAAATGCAATTCAGTTTAATCTAATCTATCGATAAAAGGAATAAATATAATAATTAGATTAGTTGACGACTTTGCGCAATGCGCTTTAAACGTGTCTATTCGTTGTTGAAATTTTAAAACGATTGAAACACGCTTGTTTTTGATGACATTGAAAAGTTTATATATATATATATATATATATATATATATATATATATTTTATGAAGCACCATTTGTTAAAAATGTACATGAAGTTCGAAAATGCAGAAAAATCGTTCGTCCTGTCAAAAATATCAACCTTTCAGCGAAATTGCACCGAATGTCCAATTATTTATGCAATCGATGGCCTAAATGTTTTTCATTGTTGTTGAAAGCAAAGATAAACGACTAGCAATAAAATAAGTTTTCTGTGGTTTAGAGAAATTCTAAAGGTCGTTGCAAGATTAGACTAGTAATTCACTGCGTGTCGATATGCGTTTGACACTTACGTTGCTTAATTTAATTTGACACAGGTCAAATCCTGTGCGACGTTAAACCCAACTTCGAACAAAAATTACTGGGTTCCAGTAGAAACAATGTGAAGATAATGTCACAGGGGGGGAGGTGATACATCAGAAGAGCTCTTTGCATTGAGAGGATTTCTGGAGAAATACCTTCTTTGATATCTAAATGAATTATTGCAGTACAATTATCGACAATGTAAAAAGAAAAAAAAAAATGTGATAAAAGAAAGGTAGATCTCGAGAGACGAAATCGTCTGTAATCTGGAAGGCTTCACAATTTTGGCATATACGTCTTTGTTTCAAATAACTCTTCAATTAATTTCATTAGACTTAGTTCAAAGGTTTGAGCAGAAAAAATTGAGACTACGTTTTGCATATTTTACAGTACATACTGTGTGGATTTTTAAATTTCCACAAATGCATAAATTATAATCATAAATAGTTATTCAGAATTGTAATATCTGATCAAGAGTGACCTCTTCAATTTTATAATTATTTATTTATATATTACTTATATGTTATTTAATATTATTATTTATATATTATTATTCATATGTTATTTATATATTATTTAATACAATTAATTTAACTTGCTAACTTATATTCTAGCACTATCGTACCAACTCATTGAGATAATTTAGTTCTCACTATCGTTACTGTTCGACCAATATAAACCTCGTTTTCATTCACCTCGAAATACTTCATTGTTCGTTCGATTGAAACATTTTAATTAATTTCAGCATCGCCAGATAACCCCGTCGACAGTCAACGTATCGAACGAGCTTATTTTCCAACGATAATTCTTCTCGTACGAGCAAATAAAAGACTTTTGTCGTTTGTTGGCGAGACGAGCAACGAACGTGTTATTACCGAAAATTCGCGAGCAGAGGAACGGTTGGTTCCTCGTTTGAAAAAAAATGAAAAATACGCGATAGTTTGTCAACAGACGCGGAATATTAACGAGAGGAGCACGTGCGAGGTATAATCAGTGCGAAGAAACGCGATCGATGGCCGAGACGCGTACGCGCGGGTTTTCGATTCCACGGTTTCGCGATGATTTCTTATCGCTGCGTGTTCGAGGTACGTTTACGCGCGCGCGTGTTCGTAACACGTTTTCACAATCAGTGGCATTGAGAGTGGCCTGCCAGCAGGACGCAAGGCAATTACATTGCGGCCGAATCAAAGGAGAAAGTATGTTCGATGCGTGTACAATTTTTTAATTGGAGAAAGAGAATTGGAGAATGATTTATAAATATAAAATATAATTAACGTTAAATTGAGAGTGGAAAAAAGTTATCTGGATGGACGGTATTTCATGATGTTTAATTTGCAAAGAATAATTGTACAAGACTGCAACTTACACATTGACTGGTATATTTAGTGTGAAAGATTTTTTTTTTTTGACGACATTGTGAGAATTATATTTATCTGAACACGAGAATGGAATAAATTTCGGTGTTTTGCGCGTGAAAACAGAAGATTAAATTTGAGTGGGAAAACCGATTGATTTGGAGGCTTTGATAATATTTAAAAAAAGTAAGTTATCACTATTATCTATCGACGATCCATCGCGAATAAATTGCGACAGATTAGTTGTTATTCGTATCTTCTTTATTCCTGAAGATAAAATTTCTTATTATTCTTCAATTTTATACGCATGCGTATTATATTATATCTATATTGAATATAATGATTATTATTAATGATAATATTGGATATTATGATGTGTATTTGAGAACTATTAAAACTACACTAACCTATTTTACGAAGAATTTGTACGACGTGTTATTGTACAATTTGATCTAGAAGTTCAAAGAAAAAAAGATAACTAATAACATCGATTTTCACAATCGATGTTTCGTTATCATACATGTTAGTATTATTAGAATTGTTTGCGACAAATTTTTCAACTCATTCCCTACTTTCATAATTTTTAGATAAGTTCTAGACGGACAATTATAATTTAAATTTTAAATGCATTAGTCCATTTATTCTCTATAAAAATGAACATATAATATATTATATATATATATATATATATATATATATATATATATATATATATATATATATATATATAATATATGTGTATTTGTATAACTATATATAACAATATAATTAACAACATATACATAACTTTTATTTTGTTTCTTGCATTGTTATATCATATCATCGTATATATATATATATATATATATATATATATATATATATATATATATATAATATACAATTACATAATTGTAAAACGTAAAAGTAAATTAAAACAAATTATATATTTATATAATTATATAGTTCGTCATACTTATATAGCTATATGTGATAATATGACAAACAATATATCAAATTACATACAACACATAAAATTTTAATTCCATTTAAAAAATTAAGAAAAATTATTTTTTATTCGATGTATACTCATTTTTAAAATCTCTCTAAAAGAAATTAATTTGCACCGTATGACGTCCCCCTTCTAACCAAACAAACCTTTGTTAAAACATTTTTTTGATAAGTTTAATCTCTCGTGAAGATATTCAACCATTCCCAGAGTTAAACGAAGTACACTATATAAATTATGCTGTTATGTACCATTCGCGCAATGTTAACCAGATTTTGAACTAATCTGGAGAGAAGTGGCCACACGAAACCTAATTTAAAGAGTGTTCACTTTGAACAGTCTTCTCATTAGAAGGATCTCCTTTATCATTTATGGTATTCTAACGTGCAATTAAAGTGATCCGATTGGAACGATACGTTCACGCGTTATAAGATAGTAATTATGTTTATTCGTGGATCAAAATTTGACGGCTATGCTAATTTGAAGAAGGAAAAAATCGAAAAGCACTCAGGTTCCAGCTTGAACGAAAGCTCTGTATGTGCACTATCAGTCGAATAAAAAATAAATGTTCAGACATTTTTAAAAACTACAATGCTACTGCACCTTAAATTTAAGCACAATTTTAAGAATTGATTGAAATTAATTCGACTGAAGTTAATAGTGTACATGCGTTGCGTTTGTTACAGTGAAACTACAGAAAATTCGAGGCATCCAAAAGTGATTTTTTGAATTTTTAAAAATTTCAGTGACAATTTCCTTGGTTAAACTTGACGTCATTAAATGGTAAAAATTTGCTTGTTCGTGGAATAATAAATAGTTTATAATAAATAATAATTTATAACAAATTTACAATAAATAATAATTTATAACAAATAATTTCAGAAGCCAATGATATTACAAAATTTGCTTGTCCAAGGAATAATGAATAATTTATCTCAAAAGCCAATTATTTATTATTTATTTTATTATCTGCGTTATTATGCCCGCGATTATTCCAAGGATACGCTGTTTTATGCATTTTGTATGTATCATTAAATAAAACCGACATAAAGAATTACTTTCAGCTTTAAAAAGACCGTTTTATCAAATTTTCCTTCGGTTTCTTCGCTTTCGATATATTCAAAACAGGTTTTAATCGATTTTCCAACCACACGGCCTAGAGAAGTACATTTTCTTTCTTTTTCTTTTTTACGTTTTTGGTGCACTATCGTGCATAAATAACTGGACACTTACAATTGGTGCAATTTGATTAAAAGCTTGATATTTTTTTATAATTTTCATATTCATTTTTGATAAATAGTTAATGCTTCGCAAAGTCCGTATCCCCGTCTTCTTTCACATTTTATATTTCAATCGTTCCAAAATTTCAACAATAAACAGATATGCTTAAAGTCACTCGGTAGAGCCTTCAGCCACCTGACTATTACATTTATTTGACCTTTTTATCAACTTTTTATTCCACTGGCTGTACATATTTGTACGATTGTTAAATTAAAGAGAAAATTCACTTGAACTGTGCACTTAACATTCCGACAATTACAGAAATGTCCAAATACTCACGCACGTATAGTATACTCATCGTCGTGAATTCCAAAATTTACTGGTACTAACGTGTCATTACAAGTTTCAGAGCACGTCCAATAACAAAAAAAAAAAAAAAAAAAAAAAGTTTATCGCGTCTTCGAAATGAATTACACAGGGTGAGTCTCGTAACGTGACGACATCTCATAACTCATAAAATATTTGTTGTACGAAAAAATGTTTCAGATAGAAGTTGCATGGCTTCCAGGGGGACATATAGCACTGTAATCAGTTTTTACGTTATTTTTTATCAAGATACGAAGGTCACCTTCAATTTTTTAAATGAAACAGTTAATATTTCTTTCCGGATTCGGATAAAGCGTTGAATTTTACATAGAAAAAAGTATTACATCAAAATGAGTGTAAAATACATAGTTACTGAGATTAACGGTCTTTTCTAATACAATGTGAAAAAATATTTTCGCTAACATCTCAGTAACTATGTATTTTAGACCCTATTTGGGGGTAATACCCTTTTTTTTATGTAAGAATTCAACGCTTTACCCGAATTGGAAAAGGAATATTGACTATTCCATTTAAAAAAAAATTGATGGTGGTCTTCGTGACCTTGATAGAAAAAGCAAAACAACATAAAACAAACAAAATTATAATACTCTACGTGTACCCCTGGAAGCCATGCAGATATTTCACGAGTTATTACGAGACTCACCCCAGTATATTAATTCCCAATTCTGTCTCGAACATGTCAACACCAAAGATATCAACATCCTGCCTTACGTGCGTAAAATTTTTCAGCCACACCCTATATACGACGAAAAATCCAAAATCCAGAACTCAAACATAATTGCCCCCCCCCCTTCGGTAATTCTCTTTCATTCCCTTCGAGAACCAAGGAGACCAGCCAGACCACGTTCTCCACGTCCGAGGCACTCCACTCTCTCTTTTCCTCCGAGCCTGCAAAGTCTTCGGCGGCACTGGCTACGAGCAGGAGAACGACGCGAGAGAACAGGAAGAAAAGCAGAAGGAGGGTGGTTCGTTGGTGCAAGTGCGCGTGTCCAGGGGCGGCGTCGCCACCCGCGTTGGGAAACGGCGTCGGGACGCGACGTGCTAGTCGCAACACGGATGCGACCCAGTGCTCGTGTTTACGGCGTGGAGGATCGGTGCCGGGAGGAAGATGAGCCTGGAGCGCCGGGAAGTAAGTACCAGTGGGTGGTTAGAGGGGGAGGGAGGGAGGATGCGTGGCGGCCACGCGTATAACGTCCCCGATTCAACGTCCCGTGGGCGTTGGACGACGATCGATCCGCCATCCGCCGCCGACACTGGGATGCTCCCCTTTGGTGGAAAAACACCAAACGATCGCCGTGTCGGCAGCTTCTCGCCGACGAGATCCCTGGGTGTCGCGGCCGTCTCTGTCCCGGGTCCAACCAGCTGGAATTTCGATCGGAAGTATCAGGAGAATCGATGGGTGACGTTTTTTTGTAAACGTGGATGAGCTCTCGCGAGAGGCTGGCGAATATGGACGATGCACGAGTGAGCTTGCGAACGACTGTCGCGTGACCGATGATGGTAGGGGATTTGGAAACTCCAGCAGTGACGCGGAGGGTGAATTAATAAGGGAGGTCGTTTTTTTTTTCCAAGTCTGATCGACGTATCTCTGACTGAGAGATTTTAACTGCTTGCGCGGACCGTAACGAGTGACCGAGCCGTGTATAATTCGTCGTTTTCTTCTCGAACTCGTCGGCACGATATCGCTGGATAGAAATTATAAACTTGTTATTTGCTTATGCTTCAATATATAATGCTCAAAACTGGGGGAATATTGCAATTTTGGGACAAAAAATTCTCGACGCAAGAGGTTAAATTTGGGCAAAAATGGTGACCGACGCGGGAGGTGAGGAATTATCTTATGATAGATAGCCGAGATGGCTGATGTTCTGTACTTAGATTTGCATACTTCGTCGAGGACAATGATTCTGAATACGTTTGCAAGTATGTGAATATATATTACACGTACGAAAGAAAATACGAAAGTCTGAGAAACTGGTTGTGCATCTGACGATGATGGAGTTTAGGACATGTAGATGAAAAACACAAGAAGAGAAAAGATCCGAATAGATTCGTTGGATGGATGATTTCCGTAATTCGAGGTTTTTGACGTGCTTCACCTACGTGCACTTTCTTCTATTTCTGTTTAACATTTCTTTTCATTCTCCCCTCTCATTTTCTTTTTCTCTGATCCCTCTGTTTTCATTTGTTTTGGCCACACGGTCGTCACGGTTGCGACCCGATACTACGACTAAACACGAGGTCTATTAAAGCCAGCCACCCCCTCGAGCAAACTTCAATCTCCATTGACCAAACAAAATTTTTCATTCTTTCACCAACGTGTAGTAACTTTCTAGGAAATGAGGGATATGTGGGTCACGAAGCAGAGACAGATCGAAAGGGAAGTAAAGCAGCCCCGGAAGAGGTCTTACTAGGGCCACTTTCAACCCCCTTCAACGCTCAAGCCCGTGTCTCTCGCGCGGCCAACCTTGCACAATGATTCTGTACACTCTCGCCAGAGATTTAAAGCAAACAACATTCAAAAGAGCGAAGATCTATAGTTTTGTTCTAGCGGAGATCCACATTTCACGTTGCAATTGGCCGTTTTCTAATTAATTTCAACGGCGTGTTAATAATCAACGAAAGAAGCGAACTTTGCTTAGAATTCGGAACAAAGGCAGTAAGAGGAAGTCTTGGTGAAAGATTGTAACAAAAATGAGAGAACAAGATTAGTAAGTAGTCTCACGTTGCTAGAAGAATTTTCTGAGACATGTGTCGATAGAGTTGTATAGTGATTTATAGTACAAAAGTATATAGTAGTTATACAGTGATTATATAAAAGTATATAAAGGTATATAAAAGTTATATACCTTTCTATAATATGTATAATAGTCATATATAATATTCACTATATATAGTAAAATAGTATATATAATAGTATATATAAATAAAATACTATAGTAAAATAGTAATTACTATATATAACATAGTTATATAGTAAGATTCAAGACCCCACGACGACAGTGAATTCAAAGTTTTAACCACTGTCAATCTCACCATCGTCTATCAATATCGTTATTACTAATCGTTACCAAGTTGTTAGCTTCTTCGTATTTGAACCTTGTACAACAAACAGATTCCCGGCCAACTTCTTTCGCTCGTTGTGCTCGCATTCGCGAGTAAGTCCAGCGAAAAGAGAACAACGGGGGAAAAGAATTGGAGGAGGGGAGGAAGAATCGTTGGACGGCTGGCCGAAATGAAAAGGGGGAACACGCCTTAACGTTAATGGGGGTTAAAACGCATCGCGGTGGCCTCGCCGCGCTACTGTGGTGTTTTTCGTCGCCGTTTCTTACACCGTCGCACTACGCACGCCCCGGCCCCTAATCACTCACCCTCCGGTCTCTCTCTCGTTTTCCAGCCACTTGCAGCTGCGCAAAATCCTACGAGGAGCCGCGGAGCACACCCTGCTGTAGCTGCAGTTGGCAATGCGATCGCGAGCCCATACGTAAACGCTTCTCCGGATTTCTCCACCGTCGACGAGCTCCAGTCGTCAATAAACACGCTTGATGTTTCGTTCCTCTCGTCTCGCCGAATAAAGTCACACGGCGAGCGACTCGATCCGAACAGGCCGCCGTCACAACAGATCGTTCGCTCGAATTTGTTTTGAGAGAAAATCAAAAAAAAAAAGAAAAAAAAAAAGAAAAAAAAACAAAGAACAAAGAAGACCGGGCGAGGAGGTTGATTCGTTCTCGACTCCGGCGAGAAGAACAGTGCACAGGCATCGCTCGTTATTCGCGACAATGAACGTCCGTCCTGTGGTAGCAGCGAGCAAGGAGTGGCCGCGACATTCGCCGAGTGGAAATTCGCTCGATCTTTGATTCTCGATGACGGACCGGCCCCGTTTTTTCTTTCGCGGTGATACGACACGTTCGCGTTTGTCGCGGTCGTTGACAGTAGGCGAAGTGGATGGGTGGATATCGTGGACAGGCCAGGCGAAGTGGAAATGAAGTGAAGATCGGGGAGGAAAATGGCACGCGCGACGGACACTTCAGCTTATATTTGGCGATTCGTTTTCTAATTTGGTTCATCGTACCTTCGGCTAGAAATTCGTGTGGGTTACGATGAGAATGAATGTTGGACGTAGAAGAGTTAAATTTTCGACGCGTCGGAAGGAGAATGAAAATAAGCCCCCCTTCTTTCACAAATATGTATAAAATTGTTGTACCATTTTATTGTATGCATTCGAACATTAAGTTCTATTGAATTAAAGGAAAGTTTCACAGATCACATTGTTCGAGCTTTTAATGTTAAATCGGGTGTTGGATAGTCGAACGTTTCTTCGGACGAGTTTCCTTTATTTTCTCGTTTCTTCTTTTTCTTTTCTCTATCTTTTTCATTCAGGGTCGAGTTGTTTCTTTGCTTACAGAATTTTTTGAATGTTAATACGGAGATCTAAGTATAGCGTGGTTTCCTTTTACACGTCCTTCGTAAATCTCGACGGTATTAATTGTGTGCGTTTTTGTTTTTGTCATTTTCTAGGCGAATTATGATACACGTGTCGTCGGAGAACACTCAACGATACGATCGTGTAAAGCGCAAGGGCGCAGCGTTTCTGTCGAACTTCTTTAAGTCGAAAAAGCTGACGTTAGGTATGAAGATCAACGAAGACGAAGAGATGGAACGTGCTCCGAAAGTCGAAACACCTGGTAAGTTGAAAAAGAAAACAAAACATAGTCTTCCTATGTCGTAGAGAACGGGAATTCAGACAAGAGATGATTTTGAAATTCAGTCGTTTGTAGAATTTGAGACGAAGATGAAATTCTTGTATGTTATATCTTGTATTTTATATGAATATTTTATATTTTATAATATTTTATTTCATACTTGTCCTAATACTTGTTCAACAACTTTTCCAAGTAATTTAAAATGCCCCTTCAGTTTTATAATTTTCTGATTAATACCTCCAAACGCACGTCTTAAAATAGTTTGAAATTTCAGTTCCTTCAAAATTCTCCTAACTAAATTAATTAAAGTAGTAACATTTATATTTATATATTTAACATATATAACATTTATATTTTTATGTAAATATTCTCTATGTTTTTATATTACAAGCAGTAGTATTAATATTAATTAATCAATAAATTGAAAAAAAAGAGAGATCACAGGACGTATGCATCGTCCAAAAGGACGACTAAAAATATTTTCAACCCCAAAAAGCGTAAAAACTTTCGGTAAAAACCGGAGAATCAAAAGGCCAAGCCCAAAATGTACCAATATAAATTTTGCTCGATTGCTTTCTCTTGAATTCACTGGAAAAGCACTTTTTCACATGGAGACACGCGCGCGATGAAAAACTTTTGCACACAATATACCCTTTGCTCGTATACACATACATGTGAACTTAACGTCGAACTTAAAATACGAACGAGACGAAAAAATATTTTTTTCTCTATCATTTTCATTTAGTGAACTATCCAGTAATTAGTCGAGCAATCGGAAGGTAGACTCTACCAACGAATAAAACGGCGATGTTAAAAATGAAAAGTAAAACGCGTTATTATATAATAATAGGTATATCTATCATACAGTAATAATACGTGCAAGATTGTAGACATACTTGATTGAAAGGTCAAAGCGGTGCTCTCTGTGCAAGAATGCAATTCTCTTTATCCATTTCTTTTCTTTTTATTTTTTCAACAACTATAGTCGCGAAGGGGTTCGTGACGAAATTTTTTAAAAAAGAAGAAATCCATCGCTGAAAGATTTAATGTGTTGCGCTGTTAGGTACAAATTAATATTAATATACGAGCTAAATTTTCTTCTTGAATATACCTATGTATGTATGTATGTAGATATATATTTCATGCAGCTTTCGAATGATAATAATAATAAATAATTGCTCGTTTGAGTGCAGTGGATAGGTCCATTTTTTCGGCGCTTATATAAATCGAATGATATGTTACTATCAATCGAACAATCACGTTTTATTTCTCGTATCTTCGTTGTGCAATTTTTATGGACGCAAGATTTAAGGATGCAAAAATGCAGGGAGAGTAAAAATATATACATACAGGGTGTCTCAGAGATCGTGATACTAAAAAAAAAATGTCATATGAAAAAATGAACAATAAAATTTTTTCATTTAAAATTTCGTTTTTCGAGGATATCGAGTTAATATACTTGAATTTCGCTAATTTCAGATTTGTAAGGAAAAAATTAATCAATGAGATTAATTCTAAAACAAATGTAGAGTAAAACTTGTTTCTAGGATGCTTCCATTTTTGAAAAAAATGGTATCTGAGAAATTATTACCGAGATTTCACAATGAAACACATTCAAAGTCTATTTTGTTTGCATGTCTGACTTGTTTTTGCATGTAGAAAAATCTTTGGTTCATTATGTAACTCAGAATCGGCCAAATTCAAGTATAAATAACTTGACTTAAACTTGATTTTCTTGAAAACGAAGCTTTCAGTGGAAAAATTTTATTCCTTTCTTTTAGACTTATCTTTCTTTTTAATGTAAAATCACTCCGAATTTCCAGAGTGTGTCACGATTTTGGAAACACACTTTATGTGAAATGTGCAAAATAGCAAATTAATTGTTTTATCCCCTCGTTAAAAATGAAGACCATAACAGCGAAAGAGTTAAAATTGCTTATCCCTTTCAAAATTTTATTTCCAATGAACGATGTAGTCTACGAATTGATTTTTATTCAAATCACATGCAAGATATACCAAATTCTTACGGTCAAACAACATGCGAATTATTTCATTCATGGTTTCACACATCACTCGTCACAAACGGTATATATTTCGTCTATAAGAGCGAAGGGATGAAATAATTAATTCGATGTTTTATATATTTTTATATATACAGAGTGTTATGGAAATCATGGTACAATCGAGAAATTTGGGATGATTCCATATTAAAGAAAAAAGTCCAGAAGAAAGAATAATCACTTCTCATTTCAAGCTTCGTTTTCGAGAAAATCAAGTTTGACATTTATTAGACATTTATGGCAGATATTTATTTATATTTGAATTAGCTGATTCTCAGCTGCATGAAATGAAACGAATAATTAACATCTCCTGCTTGCAAAACTAAATCAGAAATTAGTAGAAGAAAAACTATATCTTGTCAGAGTACAAGAAATTGTACAAAATTCCGCTGTCTAACAATGATGTATGCAAATCTTAGGCTTTTTAAACGAGTTCATGCGAACTTCGGGGAATTGAATTGTGTGAACATAAAGAGAAAAGAACGTAACGATGTTAAAAATAGATTGTGTAACATGGACATGGTTTGCAGCTTTCAATTGATAACAAATAACAAGCGCACGATAACAGGAATCGATACGCGTGTTCCAATTAACGATTACCTAATAAATTCTACGTAGGTTTTCTCTCATTTTATATTGATTCATTAAAATGATTAAAAGAATGCTGTTCCCTTCAGACAACAATAAAGTGGCAACGAAAATTAATGTTGTTACACGTAGAAAAATTCTATCAATAAATTCTGTGCCGATTTTCTTCCATTTTTATATTGATTCATTAAAATAATCGAGAGATACTCACTGTTGTGAGTGTATGTTGTGAGTGGCGATGAAATGAATTTTACTACAAAGTAGAAAATTGGGAAATTAATAATTAGGCGCAGTGGTAAGAAAAAACAAAGAAAACAAGACGACAGAATGCAATGTTCGTGGATATTACATCACCTTCGCTATCGATTATCCTGAAAGCGGTGCCTCAGGTGAAAAAAAAGCATTTCATTTTTGCAGCTTACCTTGTTAGGAACCACACCCCTCAATATCCTACCTATCAGTTTCAGTGATCTCCTCGCCAGATTTTCGATCTTGCAATTTATCAAGATCGCCTATGAAACGTACTTAATCTTTCAATTAAGATAATTAAGCAGATTGCGGATCTTTAATTTAATAGGAAATTCAAAAAGCTGCACAAATGCGCGATACGCAAAAATATAAAATGTATAAAATGCATAATTTTTATATAAATATAAAATGTATAAAATATATAATTTTTATATGAATATAAAATATATAAAATATCCGATGCAAAGTATTTATTGTAATATTTAATGTGTAATATTTAAATTTCTCAATTTAAATTTCACTTCTATAGTTGCGTTTATAAAAATATAAAAATGCAATATAAAAATATATATGGTTCAATTAAAAACAAGAAAAAAAAAATGAAAACGAACTTGGAAATTTCGGAACCCCCCAACACACACAAAAAATGATACGCCATATTTTGCCTCCCTTAAACAATTTTTCATTAGACGCGTAATTTTAAAAGTCATTTCAGGTGTGCAAGTTACGTGAATCATCTTGTATTTATATTATGTATATTACTAAATACATGTTATTATGTGCAATTTTACATTTAAAAATTTTCTATGAATGCATAAAAATTTACAAATAATATAATTACTAATGGAAAGATGAAACTATTTTCTTATTTGAATGCTACAAATTCAAATTCATTTCTAAAACTATTAAAAATTTCTTTTTGTGAATGGATTGATGAGTGGGCATTCTCTTTCAAGTAACTTTTTAAAACTTGACGATTTTGTACGATTTTTTGTCATCGTTTTATTAAATTTTGAAATTTCGTCGTCTTAAACGAAAATTCAAGAACGCGGAATTCTTCAAGATTAACAAACAATTTTCCAATGTTCTTAAAAATAATTGAATTCCTCATTTCTCCACTTGCTACATTTTATCTTTTTCAAAAAACATCTTTGAAAAAAATGAATCCAGAATAGTGAAAGTGGAGGCTTTACCCTTCAAAACGTCCGAGTGAATTGTCGCGCGATTACTTTTCTCATCGCGCGACAACAGCTCCAATATTAACAATTTTAGCAAAGATAAAAAATTTAGCGTTCGAGTATCTATCTGAAAGAAATGTTATTATTTAATTGCATTCGTGCAATTTGGCAATTTAAAATTTCTCACGCGTAAAGATTCGCAGTCTAACGACAGTATGTTCAACCACTTGCGCTGTGCAACTGATTGCGGACCATAACGAGTGACCAACCAAACCGTATACAATGATTCGTCGCTTTCTTTTCGAACTCGTCGATACGATATCACTGGATAGAAATTATTGAGAAGTGAAGAGAAAATTTATCATTTTCGTTTTGCCTGGGTTATACTTAAATATACTTAAATATACTTAAACTGAGAAAATATTGCAATTTTGGGACAAAAAAATTCTTGACGTGCGTGGCACGAGGTTAAGGGTTAAAGTATTTTCAGAAACGTACTTAAATATATACTTAGATATACTTAAATATACTTAAAACTGAGAAAATATTGCAACTTTGAAACAAAAAAATTCTTGACGTGCGTGGCACGAAGTTTAAGGGTTAAAGTATTTTCAGAAACGTACTTAAATATATACGTACGAAATATAGTTAAATATATACTTATACTTAAAACTGAGAAAATATTGCAATTTTGGGACAAAAACATTTCTCGACGTGCGTGGCACGAGGTTAAGGGTTAAATGATTTTCAGAAACGTACCGTGCAATCACAACGAGACTTTGCTTATCCGGCAAAACTTCTGTTTCAGCAATCATAACTAATGCCTGCAGGCGTAGTGGCAGCGAAAACGACACCCAGGTATCGAGGATTCCGTCGACCTTGAGCGTGGCAGCCGTCGATGTTGTCGTTGCCTGTCAGCCGTCACCGTCGCATTCCATTTTAACCTTGACACCTGGTAGAACACGAAACATCGATCAGGATATGGAGGCGCTTAGGCTAAGTCGACAGGATAATCCTTTCCTACAGGTTCGAATCGATAAGCCTTCTTGTTACTCGTTTATAAACGGGGGCGAACGACAAAAGACAGTGATGATGGCGGATGATCTCAGAGTGACTGAGCCGCTTTCTACCTTACGAGATAAGAAAGTGGAAGAGAGACTTCGAACGATTCAAATATCAGCGTTTGAGAGTTGCGAGAAATTTAATTGTTTTGTGAGAGTAGAGTTTGATAGGTCGATGATAACTCTGGTAGTTTCGTTGAAAGTTGGACAACTACTATTGAAAGTTAAAAGTGTGATTCGAAAATTAATAATAACTGGAAATATTTAATTAGTTAATAAGAATTGGAATAATTGGAATATTTTTCCTTTAATCAAGGTCTGACTAAAATTGTAATTATCGCAGAATTTTTATATAATTGTGATTGGAAATAGGTTTGGCGGTTTCATTGACAAGTTAGAATAATTATTATTGGAAATTCCGAGGAAACTCATTATTTTCCTTCTTTATTCTTTTATGGTTCAACTGAAATTGAAATCATCGTGGAATTTTTTTCTTAATCATAATTGGTTCATTAAATAATTAGTATCGGAAGTTTAAGAAAGAAAATCGGTGATTAAAAATGATTAGACGTTAGAAATTTTTTCCTTTATGATTCAACTAAAATTAAAATGATCGTAGAATTCTTTTTTTTTTTATAATTGTAGTTGAAAATCTGTTTCGGTATCTGTTTTTAGTATTGAAAACTTTAAGGAAACTTATGATCAGAGAATTCTTTACTTTGTTCTTTCATGGTTCAACTAAATACAAAATGATCGTAAAACTTTTTTATATTTTATAATGTCGTATATAGAAAATTTATTTGGTGGTTTCACTGAAAATTGAACAATCAGTATTGGAAATATTAAGATAATACATTAATGATCGAAAGTGAATCTTTTTTTTGTCTTTTGTCGATTTAATAAAAATTGAAACATTGAATATGAATAATATCGCAACTACGACAATTCTCATTAAAGAAAAGAAAACCAAAGAAAAAGAAACGAAAGAAAATAATGGAGAGTGATATTCCACGAAACAGTAGACTCGTACGGTCATTCACGGTTTGAAATATGCCTTCGTTATTTCATTAAGCGGCCTGCACGCCATCAACATAATTCATTCCTTCCAACGGTATACTTACCGCGTATAGTGACTCACAATTTCGTTCAAACAAAACTCATACATTCATTCACTAGGAACATAAATAACTCGGATGATGACGAGTTTGCTAACGATTCACGAATATTTACAATTATTCACTAATTAAAGTTTGGTTCCCTCACGAAGTAGTAGATTTTTAGTTAAAAATTAAAAATTAAATCTATATCTCAATCCTTACTTTTTTAATGATTTAATTTCCAAAATTTATAATAGCCCGTATCAGTCTGAAATTAATTTTACCTCGACTTAAAAATTAACTTTAATCCGATTACACGCATAGAACAGTGAGAGGTATGTTCTGTAAAAGCAATTCATCCAGAGATAAAGCTCATTAACCCATTCAATCATTACGTACCACTTTCTTTCTCTATTTATATCCAAAGAAGAGAAAAAAAAAAAACCTATACCCTCTGTCCCAGTTTTCTGCACCACTCCACATTCAACAATATTATTAGTATATACACGTATTTCGAACGCAATGATTCTAACAATCGGATTCTGCACTCGCGTTTCCGCCAATAGGAGATTCAAAGAACACGCTCACGTATGCATGGTAGATAGTGTATAAATAAATTCTCCGTACGAACAATAACGTTTGCCCTCGTCCAATATTACAACAGAGAGATCAATTCAGTTGAAGTATAGAGACGTATTACTTCCTGCCTGTGAATTTCTTCTTTGAATTTCTTCTTATCATTGTATTTTTAGATACATACGTGTTCAGACAATTTCCCTCAGACAGAGGAGTTTTAATATAAAAAGTAGGTTTTATTCGTTCATTTCAAAAATCTTTATTTATTTGTTTGTCTATTTTAGAAGGTATTATATCGATATAGAAATTGAAAAATTGATTAACTGGAAGACTTCAGGCTATGGGAAAAGGTTTCAGATTTTAAACCTTGAAACTTTTACCTGGCCATTTTTAGTGTTTCCTTTTTAATATCATTTCCACGACATCGTATATTTCATATTCTATGATTATCAACCACATTTTATATTCTTTTATATGATAAGTTTTATAAAAATGTAAATATTAGATTTCGAAAAATTTTAAATCTCTCTTCTTCTATCATGTTCTAAGATATGTTGAGGATGAAACAAATTAATTAAATTTGCTTCTACATTTAACTATGATTACTACGATGGATTTGAAAATTGAATTTCTAATATTTAAAACGTGTAATTAGAACAGGAGATATGAAATTACATGGGGTTGTATTATCAATCGCTTAGGACAAGATTGCAAAAAAAGAAAATAGTATTTTATATAAATTTATAAATATTTGGAGAATAACAAAATGAAAAAAAGTTACGGTATAATAAAAAGATGAAAGAAGCTGTTTGAAAGAAGTTTGCTTGATGACGGTTTCTTAAAACTGTGAGCCCTTAAAGGGTTAATATATTAATTATCACTATGCTAATGTGAATAAAATATTGTGCTACAACGAAATTTCATACTACATTTTCTAGTTATTCATCTTATTTAACATTTTTTTATGTATAGAAAAATTTTTTCATTTGTAGGAAAAATTGTTTCGATAATCCATGATAAATTCAATCGTTGACAAAAAAATTTGTCAATGTTTTCGCATACTGTGACAATTTGTAGCGTTTTCGAGAAGAGAAGTGCCTTTACTCTCCCCATCTACTCTGATGTAAAATCCACCTCGGAATGAAATGAATGATGCACATTGAAAGTAGAGACTTCGGGCATTGAAACGAGCCCGAGTTGATCGTCGTAAGATTTCTTTTTACGAAATTATAACTATTCAATTAATTATTAAATAAATGTATCATAGCGGCTCAAATATCGACAATTTTTCAAACATTGGCGAATTTAGTGTTCGAACAGTTTCACGAACGACCGTATCTATTTATTGTGCAACGATCAAGCAAATTTTACACGTTCGTAGATAAAGGATAACGCGACTTTGGTAAGTTTTCTTCTGCTCGTAATTAGTAAATCGTAATTACTCTTATAAATTTATTTACGTAATAATTTACGTAATGCAAGTAAATTGATAAATACGTATAAATAAATTTACAACACGTTAAATTTATAAAACACGTTCGTTCCCTCTGCTTTTCGAAGTTTGTTCATCTTTGACGGGCAATGATATATTTTATTCCATTTATAACTCGTGTTTCCTCGAACGAATTTCGAAAATTCCTCTCGAATCTACCAGCAACGATATTATATCTTATTCGACGTAGGTCAACGATGAATTCTCGTTTTTTGCAGGTACTGGCGAGCCGTGAGAGTCTGGTCGAGTCCCTGGAAGAGTCCGAGTCCGATGACGCCATCCTGATGTCTCAGGTGAGCGAGTTTTTTTCGTTCGTTCGCCTTTGTCTTCGTCCGTAGAAGCGTAAAAGGAGGATCGATCGGTTGGCCAGGTTACATTATTAATGGTAGCGTGAACTTGATAGCAAGGGCGAACGATAGATGAGAAAAAAGGTACCCCAACTAAGGACGATACGTCTTTTCTGGCGCGGAATGGTCTTCTAGAATAGGTCGTTACCATTTTAAGATATGTCATGGATGGACAAAGGACACGGGTTATTCGGGAAATATTTTTAGTTGTTATCTGTCTGCCGCTTCGATATCTCAATGTCACTGTTCGACTTTTAGACGGTTCTTGTTCTATTTGGACTGTGGTGTACTAACGAGCGAGTGGACTGATGCCATTTCAGAAATAGCAGCTGAATGCAGATTCGTTGCATCTGCTAAATATTGTAAAGAGTAATTTATATATCTTATATATATATATATATATATATATATCTGTATATATATAATATATATAATTTATACTTTGTATATCTCATATTTTATGTAACTTGTGTCTGTAGACAAATGTAATAACTGTGTGTCGCAGAATAAGAAATAGTAAATATAAATCTTGAAAAGTCAGTCATTTCTATCGAAATCAAACAACAAATAAAGATCCTCGCTAATAGTATAATCATTTGTTTCACGAAATAGCAAGCAAATCGTTGAATTGGAAATAAATTAACTTAATTTTCATATGAAGTACTTAATAACACAATTTCGTTATTTTACAAATAGATTAACTTTGAAAGGTGATTTGAAAATATTTCGAAACATCTAAATCTGATGCCAATCGTTTCCAAAGTATTAACAATAAGCACTAATAATGAGTGCTCTTGGTCAAATAGATCTAAAAACAGGTTTCACGTTTAATACAGCGAGTTTTAATACGTCAGAGACGAACTGTAAAAGTAAGATAAGAACAAAGTCTAGTTATGGCACAAATTTTTGAAATTTTCGTACGTAGCTGATATCGTATCAAAAAGACAACAAGTACCTTTTTTTTTAAAAAGCAGATAGATCATACTGAGAAGCCTGACGTGGTATTAGCTGTTTCTGCATAAGTTTCTGAAGCACTATGATTGTTTGGTGGTAGTACATACATCCACAGATTAATCGTAAAAGTTTGCGACTCAACCATCAGTAATATTATAGTGAATATTCGACATTTTAAAATATTTCTATAAAAAAATATTTCAAACAATTACTTTAAATAATACTGATTCAGAATACAGCCAATTATTTCAGAATGGTTTTTGAATATAAACGTATTACTTCGAAAGAAAAACGATGACTTTACAATAATTTATTGCTGAACAGTAAAAACAATTATTATTTTTAATGAATTAAAATAAGAAATAATATTAATTATAATTTAGTATAAACACTGATTACTAATTACTTTTTTAACAAATATAATTATTTATTGATTATCATTTAAAAACCAATATGAGCATTTATGAAATACTTTTTTATAGTGATTTCTGGATACAAACATTATTTCGAAATATTACGTTATTTCAGCAAATTATTGCCAATTTACAATTGTTACAATTCTTGCTAATCGCTACACAAACAATTATTCATCATTTTAAATAATAAAATAAAATAAAGTTTTCTTCAAATATAATTTAATAACTTTTTAAATAATTATGTTTACTGCTATATATTAATTGTTATATAAAAAATGATATTATAAATGTAATTTACGCGCGTTACTTCAAAAGAAATGGTAAAATTTATTTTAGAAGTGAATTTTGTCACAAATCATTGCCAGTCACTAAAAGGAATGAATGTCGTGCATCCAGCTTCGGATATCAAATTAGTTAAATAAAGTTTTAAATTTCGTTACAAACACTACCAGGGATCAAAATGGTGGCCATTTACGAGTACAATTCAAGTAATCTCAATATTGCTTGCACGATTCATTCCGGAGGTGGTATTATTCTTAGAATACAACAAGCCGGTTGTAGAATCAGTCAGTAATTATCGATCATTCATAACAGTTGTCCATTGTAAGGGATGGTACATTCATTCCATTAACCCTGAACTGACGAGCCACGATTACAAATAAGCCTTGCCATAGTAACTTTCTACACGAGACTCTAATGCAACTCCGCCTAGATTCCATTGTTGAACTTTCGGTGAATTTCTGTAGCTTCGATCATTAAAAGCAATAAACAAAAGAAGGTGAATCGTGCATAACAAAAGAAGGTGAATCGATTGCTCGATCCGGTGTTAAACTTTTCCATTTGCAGATACTCAAATATCATCATTGTTATTGCTTTCGCGTTATTTAATTGCACCGTATCGCTATTTATTTTTGATCAAACACAGTAAATACTTGGTGAAGAAGATGAAATCGAAAGCAACTGCGACGTATACTGACGTATCAAATGCTCGATTTTAACATTCGACGAAAATTCTGAATCTTAAAAATTAAGTGGAAAGGTAATTGACTTTGAAGATATCAATACTCGCGTCATTTAGTTATCTCGAGTGTAATTCGTATCGAAGTCAGATCGATATTTAATAAGAGTTTAATAAAAGTTTCGTCGATTGTTAATCTCGTACGTGTTTAATTGGAATTTCAAATTTAATGGGGATTTCTTGTACCAAGTTGCAACATTTTCTCAGTTTCAAGCCCATTTAAATGTAATCGAGGCAGAACAAATGATAAGTTTATTACTTCTTAATAATTTGATAATACCCAGTGACATCATATCGACGACTTCGAGAGAAAAAGAAAGCGACGAATTATTATATACGGTTCGGTCACTCGTTATGGTCCGCGAGCTAGTTGCCAGCGCACGGAATTCTCAATGTATGATACACGTATCAATTTTGATGGAACAAATTCAACTTTGTAGGCGAAGTCTATTCAACGAAAAGTCGACAGCAATAAAAAATGTCAAACTACAAATAGGTCACTTAGCAACTAGCCAGATAGGATGCTTATCAATAAAATTTATTGTAGCGAGCAAGTTCCCTGAAACTGTGGGAACTTTGCTTGATAAATTATATGAGAAGGTAAAGCAGAACCTAGAGGAACGTTACTATCCTGTGCTGATGCTAGTAATAGGAAATGGATCTAGAAAGTTTGTCGAGTCACGTCCGCTTACGGCTTGGGACTGATTCGAAAGTTGTCTGCGCTCAAACTTAATTTCGTGCAGACGCGTTAAATGGAACGTTTCCCATAATTGATGATCGATTCTAGATTAGATGTGAATTTGTATTTCTGTGCATTGACGATTAATGTAATAATACTGATCTCACGACTATCTATTTTTGCGCATAACTTTCGTATATCCGCGTGTTTCTTTTGGTTAGCGAATTAACATCAATGAATTGAAGTGTGGGCTGTTCGGATCTGAGTACCGTTAATTCGAAAATTCTGTTATGATCAAGCAAAAGAGGCCCATCGACCTGGAATGACAACAAAGTTATTAACCCTAATCGACTTCTATTTTTAATTTATGTACTCCTTTTCTCCAGTTGTTTATGATTATCAGTGAATATTTTTGCGCTTATAAAGAAATGTATAATTGCACTTATAAAATGTTATACTTATATAATGTTACACATACGTATATTATAATAATTAATATCGATATTAAATTAATAATTAATATAATATTAATTATATTATTATTAAATAATAATTAATACGTATTATAACAATTAACATCGATATTAAATTAATATTTACAATTAAATTTTATTTAATATTTTATACTTTAATTTTTTCTTTACCATTATTATATTTATTATTTAATTTTTTAAATTTATTTAATTCTTTAAATTTTTATATTTTAGAAATAATAAATATTTTATATATCAATAATTTTAAATTTATTTATATAATTTTATCTTTTTTAGTTAAAATTCCTATATATATAATTCATGGTTGATTATTAAAAGCTCATGTAGAAGCTTCTTTTTTTAGTTCAATAATTTTAGCTTCAGTAATACTTAAATTAGGTAGATATGGTTTATTACGAATTATATATATAATAAAATTTATATTTAATAAATTTTATATTAATTTAATAATAATTAATTTATATGGTATATTAATTTTAAGAATTATGTGTTTATGTCAAATAGATATAAAATTAATTATTGCTATTTCTTCAATTGTACATGTAAATTACAATCATGATATACATAAATTACACATATGCGAAAATATTCAAAATTACTTAGATAATGATGATTCATTATAATAATGAGAAGTTCATTATAATAATCAGACTCACATCGTGGAACTGATGTTACAAAAACTTTTCGAATGAATTGGTTTCTACAAAAATGTCTACGATATAATTAGTTCTATTCTATAATAAAATTCGTTGAAATATAATTTCAATGGAATTAGTTTCATCTCAGTTTTATTTAAAATGATTGAAATATATTGCACAGAAATTAAGGACGCCAATGTTCCCTTTTTATAAGCTCGTCAATTTCCACGCAGGTATCATTTCGTTAATTATCTCCGTAAGAGTGTAAATTTTCAAGCATTCGCAGCCTAATTATTGGACTGCGGACTTTTGTGCGTTAAGAGGAAGCTTCGAAATACAAAATCACGCGGAATGCATAATATGAGAAAACAGATAAAACATCTGTGCAGTATTTTCCACTTACATTTAATATGATAATATAAAATAATTTTCCACAAAGTTTTAATTACGTTTTTTTTTTAATTACGTTCACGAAAACATGAATTTGCATAAAGATCCGCGGTTTGTCAGATCAAAATGATGTAAATTCGAGAAAATTGATCATTCAACGTGCAAAAGTAATTCCAATATGTAGAATAAAGTTTTTTTATTTAAAATTAGTTTTATATTAATTATGTTTATTTTCGAGGAAATAGACTTTAAACAAATATGTCTTGCTGCTAAAAGTTGACTAACTTTTCAAACTCAATTTTCTCGAAAACGAGGTATCTTATTACATTCTTTACTTATTCATACACGTAGAACAACTTCCTAATGTTAATTATTCTTTTTCGTCATGTCTGTAATCAACTATATTCTAGTAATATACTCGATAAATTTGCAAACTCGTAAACCAAGCCTCGGATCAAAAGATCTTATTCTATGTATCTTTCTCTATTTTTCTTTTACAAAAAAAAAAAAAAAATAAATAAATAAATCATACCGTGCCTGCTTTTACATCTTCAATCAGTTCAATTTACTAACTCTCTATTTCCAAAATTCTTCTAAAGTAGAATTGGTCAATTAAAATCTCGTTGTTAAATGGAACGACAAGTCAGTCAATGCTTGAAAATGAACTTGCAACGTCCAATTACTAAAATAAGATGTATCTTTGTCCTCAGGAACTGGGCGACACCGACCCCTTAACCTTAGCCCAAGTGCACGAGCACCTGGTACGGAGCCCACCGCCCGCATCGTGGCCCCACACCACGACCTTCCATTTCCCTCATCAAAACCAGAGCTCGTCCGGGAAGAGTGACGTGCTGGCTCACTATAAAAGTCCGTCGAAGGCGACCTCGTGTCGTGGCAACGATCACGAGCTGTCCAGAAGCGAACCATCCACGGATATCAGAGGTGCGAGCCCAAAAGACTAGACAATCGTATTTCTCCCCATTTTATCGAAACGACGCTTACTTCGTGCACACGTACACGCGCGAGTTTATACATTATGTATCGTACATACTCGACTGACAGCTCTTTCTCTGTCTCTCTCTGTCTTTTCTTTTCTGTTTTTTTTTTTTTACTAGGCACTTGTTTGCGTGTTTCACGTACATAAGTTACGGCAACGTTAAGCTTGACATTTCATTGTTGGGGCTTTAATGAATATTTGTTTCTTATTTGTCGATCGTTCTTGCGGTTATTCGCCGTTCACGATATCAGCAAATTGATTTCCTTTTTCCTTTTATTTTCGACCAGCTAGGGAATCGGAACGAGCAGTTATCTATCTGTTGCTTTTTAGAAAAATTCTTGCTTGAACCTGTATGCTACATCGGAGAAAATATTTGTTCCCCGGGCAGACTTCTGGGAGGGAATAAAATTTTTTCAATTGATCTTTGAGTGTGCAGATAATTTGAAGTGTTTAACCCTTTATATTCCGACGATACTGAAGATTTATATCATTCTGGATGTGACAACAATTCCTCATGGTACTCAAAAATACATAAACTCGTGAATAACTGGATAGAGCGCGAAAGTGTCTGAAACATTCTTTATTTTGTATGTCTTATCACTTCAGACGTAATCCAAAATAATCTATGCGAATCTCTATTTTTTGAACATTATATTATCAGAACAAAATGTCTGTTAGCAACTAGAAACTCGTCTGCTATTAACAGACATTCTATTCTGGTAATATGACATTCGAATAATAGAATATTCGAGAGGGGAAGTTTCACTGTATGTACATGAAATTATTAGAAAATTTATTTTTCTTTCTCCTATGTTCACAATATGTCAAACGTCATCCAATGATGTAAAAGATTGATAAAAATGTCATAGTTAAGTTAATATCGGGCATAAAGGGTTAAAATAATTTATTTACTTATATATCAGAGGTTCAAAGAGGATAGCATTAAAAAATATGGAGTAAATGTATCGAAAAGTATATATTCAAAGATGGATTCTTAATTTGTTACGTGCTCCTCTATTATATCCATTATTAAATAATTATTGTACATTATTAAATAACGGATATGATATACTATTTGTATCGATTTATTAAATAAATCGTAGTCATGATCCTCGATTGATAATTGAATTAATATCAATCGTGATTAGTAATGAAATCATATACAATTTATAGATGAAATTAATATCATTTATATCCATTGTTAAATAAATTACAATCACAACCCTCAATTATAATTTAATTAATTATTAATTGTGTCTGCTCATGGAAGTTCTGTTTTCAAGAAAATCAAGTTACAGATTTTGTTAACCACTCTAGAATTTAACTAATTCTGGACCAATCGGGTGCAAATAATGAACAAAAGGTTATCCCATCTGTGAAAATAAGTTTTTTCACAAGACGTTAGAAATTTATCAAGTATACGTTTATTAAACCAATTCTTAATCAAACATTTCCAAACTCTACACCATTGTGAAATAAGACTTTGAATGAAAACATGTCATTCTACATTTTTACAGACAGAGCAATCTCCTGTACATTGTTAAATCTTGTCCAGTACAGAATTAGCTAAGTTCAGGTGTACCCTGTACAAATTTTTAAACTCAAGCTTTCCGGAAAACGGAGCCACGAAATAAAAAAAAATTTTATTCTTTCTTTCCTATCCTACACAAAACGTAATTTGAGGTAAATTCTAGAAGTATAGAAACAAATAGTATATATATATATATATATATACACACACTATAATATAATATATACTATAATATATATAGTGTATATAGTACTATATATATACCGTAGTATATGTACACTATCGTATATATAGAAATATAGAAACAAATAGTATATATATATATATATATATATATATATATATAGTGTACTATAATACTACATGTATATACTATATACACTATAATATAATATAATAGTATATATATATGTGTATAGTGTATATATTACATTACAGTGTATGTATAGTATGTATGTGTATATATATAATGAGCACACGTGATACAGAAATTTTAAATTCCAATTTATTCACAAGTGGTCACTTACCGCTTGAAAAGCATCATTCGACATGCTTCTATAACGATGCAAGGTATAGTTACATCAATCAGTGTCACGGCCTGACATCACCTTACTATAGCATTATACCAGGGGCTGTATGCGTTATTACATCGCCGTTTTATACAGATCCTTTGGCCCGTGAATAAATTAGAATAAATAATTAGACAATTACCGATACGATCGGCCAGCAATTCCGGATCCACACGGAACGGGCGTAAATCCTTGGAGAACACGCGGCCAGAGATTGGCAACACAAACGCGGAAACCGACGGAACACGCAGGCACCCTTCTCTTCGGGGCATTAGCGAATTCATATATTCGTGGTCGGACACTTATCTCGCGACCTTGGTGCCCGCAACGTACAGACACGATCGATTTCACCTTATTTTTAACCAGCATAAATTAATGGTTCGTGACATGGTGGGCGTGCCGTGACTTTCGATCGACTCTTCACCGACTCTTTCCGCCAATGGAAAATATTCCCCGCATCCGTGGCGCATTTCCCCCTCGAGTATAACACTCTCTGAACTGTTCCACCTTTGGGCATACGTTTCTCAATATCTTACAATTTCGTGAACGTCGCATTTCGTTCGCCGAGTTCGCGACGTGAGTCTGTATATAAGTTTTTCCAACAGTGTTGGATTTGTTTCGTACACAAGTACCTCGGCCAGTTTCGCGGATTTTTCGAGCCTTTCTTTCAGAATTGATCATTAGTTTATAGACGATTTTTTTTTAAATAAAAGACAAGGCATTTTATCTTCCTGGAATCATTTAAATATTGTTTGAAACATTTCTCATGTTATTACCCCCGAAAATGTTTTCGATCAAACACTTGAACGTATTTAAAGAATTTATTGAGAACTTTAACCTAAATTTGTAAAATGTTACACTTATTTGAAATATATGGAAAACCAGAATTAGTAAGAACAATTGAATTCTTACACGAGAGATTTCGTTTTCAAATACTTTCGACTACTCGCGTTTGATTGGAAACCTTTTTGCCAGAGGCAGTATTAGAAATAAAGAAGACTGTCTCATTGCTAAATATCAAAGTATTAGGATTTAACAATAAGGCAGCATATAGAGGAACATTTCGTGACAAGATAAAAATTGACGGACTTTCTGACAGTGCAGCAGCGCGTGACGCACGATCGTCGTTATAATACTTTCAGTTATTTCTTTTCTTGTTGAATTGCTGTTGGTGAAAAACGCGCGTGACTGATCGTAATCAGCCTAAACTTGTCGCATTGCTGTCGCGTATTTTTTTATGCCGTCGTTTCGTGGCTCGTATGCACGCAAGTGAAACATCGCATTATATTTTTTTTTTTTTTTTTATCTAGGCCAGTGACCCCTACACTTCAATGTTTCAGAACAAGTTCACGCAAGCAACAGAATTAATTCGCAAAGAGGGCGACGAATCAACCTACGCACCCTTTTCTTTTCAACTTAATTTCTCAAGTTCTGCATTTTAAGTTTAAACTAAGTCGATCGGTTAAATTTAGGTTAAAATGATTTAATAATGTCGAGATTTAATGACATTTGCTGTAAGAAATTATTAAGAATTATTACTAAAATTGTTAACGTAGTGTTAGTGCATCATACTGCAGTAATTTATTTTTACGTAACATTTGGACATTTAACAAATTCGCCGATCACGTGAAAGCAAGAATATTGCTTGAAAAGTTTCTGATACACGAGAAGTACACCTGCAATTATGCAGCTTGCGATGCATCGTTGCATGTGCATGCAAAACGTATGCGCCTGCACGTATGCAACCGTCTGTGTAACGTGCATTCAGCTGCGCTTATCATGTCACGTTATGTTGAAATTCGATTCGTTTAACACATAGTTTCTACAACGTACAATTCTGAAATCATTTGATGCTAGAACTACAGATAAAATAAAATTTATACCAGCGAAATTGAAGCGGAAGAAGGGAAAATTACGAATTATGGAGTTTTGACTATTCCGATAGTTCTAAAGTGTTGAACAGAATAAAATTTCGAGCTAATGCTACTTCTGAGAGATACTTTTTACAGAAAACGACCTGTTGCGTCGACTGACATAGAAAAAAGTTATATTTAAAAAAAAAATACCAAATTGCCAAAGTGCCGAATTACCGTCTTTTGGAAACAGAAGGAAAACAAATGCATTTGAGACATTTTCCTAAATGACGAATAGTTTCAGAGATAATTGCATTTATAGATTAAAAAGACACCCTGTGTATATGAATAAAGACTAAAGCCCAATTTTTAGAATCAGGTCTAAATCAGGGAACTTTAGAACCTCCAATAAGAATCTCCTTCTTCCCTCTTTTCTACGAAACTGCGAACGAATCGTAGAAACGTAGAGGAACAAACATAACAGGGTGTCCATAAAGTCTCTTTACAATTTCAAAAATTTATTACAAAGGCAAATGGAAAGACAGATAAGTGGAAATTATTGCAAAATGAGACGTGTATATTTAAGTTTTTCTGCCTCATTTAATACACCTCTATATGAGCATCATTAGTTGCACGAAGCACGTCAAGACGGTACTCGATTTTTTACACGATCGACGTTTCCCTCAGATGTTCTTGGTCGTCCACTCTTTATCAAACACTGTCCCCGTCTCCATAAATTTCTTGTGCCATGCACAAATTGATGAACGTGACGGTGGATCTCTTCCATACTTAGTTCTGAAGTTTCGCTGAGCCTCCAGATCCGATTTGGTTTCAATAAACCATGATACACTGTGCCTTCTCTCGAGCAGTAGCCATTTTGTTCATTTAACAGTATCTTATTGAACAACAGGGTACCTCAAATGCAATGTGATAAAAGCCTTGATAACCACTGAGTACATAGGACAAATCTGACGAAGATATCTCATCAATTGCCTTTCTAATAAATTTTTGAAATTGTAAACAGACTTTATGGACAGCCTGCACCGAACGACTGTACATACGACTCGCGTTGACGAAGACAACGTTCGAATTTCTGTTGGAATTTTTTTTTTCAGATCGCCACTCGCACACATTCTCGTTGTTGCACCCAACGCCGATTCGTTCACTGTCGGACGTTCGACGGCTTCACAGATCGGCAGACGACAGCGTGCAACTGATGTCGAGCGAATAAAACGCGAACGTGCTCCGATCCGCGACCGGGTCGTGATGGCTTCCTCGCATTCAGAACACGAAACGTGCTTTGTCGATGATAAAACGTCTGCTGAGAGTTCCCGGATTCTTTCGCAGGAGCGTGTCCACCAGATTGAGAGGACACGCTCGGATGCTCCTCTACGGCGAGTAGATCACGCACGATCGAGGTACACACCGAGAACGATTCCTGGAATCGCAAGTCTCAAGAGGATCGGAGTGATCGTTTCCGATCCTCTTTAAATATTGTCGCACAGATTTTGGTTTGGCAACGACGCCAAACTTTTCTTGGAACGAATTTTGAACTTTTCTTTTTGTGTTTCGAGAGGAACACCCGGTTGTGTCTAACGGAAGATGTATTTGTAGTTGTGTATTTACTCCTCGTTGCGAAATTGACAACGCCAAGGTGAGAAAGATCGCGGTGAAAGTATTTCACATTGTTTCATTCGTTTTGATATATTGGAGAGCTGACGATCGAAGTGAACATGCGCTGTGATAAACGCACATGAGGCGTTTGACATGCAATCAGTGCACCGCGGTTTTAAACAGTCTGCACGCGACGTGCTTGCGTTTAACATTAAAACGGTTGGTCAGATGATACAACGTTTAAAAAAACGAAAAAAAAAAGCGACGTCTGTTTCCACGTGAAAGTTTCAAAGGTGCAGCATCTATTTTTTAAGCAAATTGAACGAGAATATTTATTCGAATCATTTACGAACCGAGAGGATCTCGCTTTTTTCTGCAAGTTGATCCACACGTTCACAAGGAATCACGGAGTGAAGTTTTTTTTGTTACACTCGCTCGTCGATGTAGATACCCGTGAAACTGTCGATTATTAAAGGAGCGTCATAGTTAAAAATCAGGGAGATTATACGCTGCCAAAAAATTTAGAAACATTCTTACTCGATACTCAAAATTGTAAGTATTTTTGAAAGGCGATATATTATGTGTATATATATATATATATATATATATATATATATCTGAATTTTCAGAATTGTTCGTTCTTTCTAAAAACTTTACTTTGAGCATTGGGTCGAGGAGTGAGTGTAATTCAGAAAATTCATGAGAGAATCGAGCTCTATATTAATTGCAAGTTATTCCGATGCATTTACCTATTGAGCCTAGCGTGTTTGAACGATCGCGCGATTCAACAATCGATCTTAATGTTACGACACAAATACAAAAGGCCTATGGTTTGATCAAAGACGATTATCTTTATTATCACTCGAGTCCTGCAATTACAACGGCGATTTTGGTTTCCGCTGCGCGCGTGTTTCAAGTCAATTCGTACGTACAAATACGTGTGCCCGTTTCTAATATGTTTCGATCACGCAGCCACGAGGAACAGGAATACAGTGACGTTTTAATTGTTGCAATAATTGCAATAGGTCACGATTAGTGTTCAGTTCGTATTTGACTGATAATGGAAAAAATTATATTTATATTTGGGATAATTTTCCAACAACAGTGCGAAAAAAAAAGAGATAGACATATAGATCTGGGCACAAACTTTATTTTAAAATGAAATAAGAATTTCGATCGGTATTATTGCTACTTGAAACTGAAATGCAAGTAACAACAACTTAGTTTGGAGCATTAATTATTTCAAATAAGAAACAGAAAGGTAATTTCTTTGTCTCAACTCGAGTCGCACAAAAATGTAATTTTTAAAATAATATGAGCAAGCAAATCGAACATCAAATTGTATTGTCAGCAAGAGTGATCGTAATGAGACTAACAATGAGATGTGAAAATTATTTCATTATTTCAAATCCAATTTTGTTTCATTCACCCCCTTTGCATTTCAAGTAAACTGCTACGTTCCCCGACATATAAGCGAGGTTCCATCGTATCATTTAATTCTAACTTGAGCTTTGCAAAAAATAACAGCAGAATAGCAACATTCACTGTGGATGATATTTCGTATGATCGCTCGAATTTAAGAACAGCGTACGTCTCTGCTCGAAATATCATTTCGCGGAGATCAACAACAGTATATTGTTGTTACGTATAATTGAGCTTCATTTACGACTGCTTTAACTGCATCGAGAAGAGTTACCGAGCTTACGTTGTTGCTGTTATTGTTAATTAGTCTATGCATTGATCTGCACGAATTTTTTATTAACAGCGCGTATATTTTCAATGTTAGCGAGAAATGAAGGATGCAGCATGTGAACTTCTTTTAGCGAATATGTATACTTATTAACGGATACATACATACATACGTGAAACGAATGCAGATCGTTCCCACGCAAAAAGAAACACCTATTGTATTTTGCGCTAACGACGCGCCAAATGTGTAGGCCTGATCGTAAAAATAACAAACCCAGGGCGTAATCATCACCTTTTTTTTACGCAAATGCGAGAATAGAGGACGCGCCATCGATGTTCCGAAACGATTAACGTGTGTCGTTCAATGATAACACACCCTTTAAAGTCGAGAGGTATTTTTTTAAGATTGCTGTATCATTTCACACACGAGCACAAATGCCAGCGCGAGTAACAGATAATTGTTAGAGACTACTTTCGACTTTCAACGCACATAACTTATATACGTTTCTCTATATGTTTGTTTTGAAGTTGGAACGACAGTCTGAGAATTTCGACGAGCAATCCTATTTTATACGTTTAACGCATAGCGTCGTATGTTGAAAATGAAATGAGCTGTTGTGTGCGAAAAATTTCGACTAGAGTCGCAAACGGCCAGTGGACAATTAATTCTGCTACGTCGTTCGGGTCATTTTCGACTCGATCGATTTTTCTATTAAAGAAGAGAAAAAAGAAAAAAAAAAAAACAGAAAAATATTTTAAGTTCGCGAGAGAAAGACGAAGGAATCGTTGTTTTTTGTTCGTTGAAACGAGAACGAAATTGGAATGTATAATTCAGCGTGTACGATAGGGTTAAAGTCGTAGCGAATGAAGTTTTAGCAGGGTTTGTACGAAAACTTTCGAAACGGTAGCATGTAAGAATGAAGAAAATGATCTAGAAAGTTATTGCGATTATATTATTGTAACTATAGTGTCCAATTGACTTGGCCATTGAGAATTGAGATTATTTCTATTAATATATGCGATATTAGATACACTGTACGCATGTGTATTAGTGGTGTCGGGCAGTTTTGTCTTCGCCCGGGCCAAAACGTGGAAAAATATGAAAAATGAAAAAAAAAAAACCAGTAGAGAGACTTATATGATATAATCTAGTCGAATAAACGTATATACCAAGGACCGTGTTGTCACTTTTAAGCGAATATTAAATGAGTAATTGTTTGGGTAATTATTCAAGTGTTGAATAATCCAGTCGTGGAGAGATTAGGGTGCGAATTACTATATTAACTAAGCGAGCTGAGGTTACTTTTACCGGGAAGCGATGTTGAATGTTGCAATAAACCCTCGATTTCAACGGAACCTTTCTATCTAAATTGACTTTCAACTTAACGGATTGTAACTTTATTATCATTTTTTTATATCTCCGGCAATGACTTCGTGTTTCTTCAATTCTTAGATATGCTTAATGACCGTTACTCGAATTAATCCTCAAAATCAAGGGTTTACTGTATTTACATACACGATGAAACTTTACGTACGTCCGCTCTGTTTTTAAATTTTATTAATTTAACGAACACTATCCGCCAGAGAGATACGCTACAAGTTGTACTTTCGCATCTTTCGATTGCGCTTTCGTGTGCGATTAATTGAAAGCTACAAGGCACGGTTTTCATAAGACGTATTGATAATCAACTTTAAATTATGAGGCAAAAATCTAAATATATGTTACTCGTTGATGAAAAAAGAAGAAGACAAAAGATAATAACTTTATTTTAATATGATTGTAAAATATTTATTTAAATCTTCTGCCGCTGTTGTCATTTGTTAATCGATTTGTCAAATTTTATGCTTATAATATTCGAGTAATTATTAGAGTGAATCTTTGTTCGTTTGAATTTTTATCGAAATAAAAGTTTGATTCTTTATAATTCTGTGTTCATGCGTAATTTTCCTAAGTTTATTGAAATACATATACATCCTCCCCAAATGTTTATTTTATCGGATGTATGTGATACACTGACTACTAATCAGTGATAATATATTGGGCTCAAGTTATAAAAAATTTATTTTATTGCCATATGTAAATAGAATTCTAATTCATAAATAGAAAATAATCTTAAAGATTAAAAACATATTTAAAAAGCACAACTCACAATTTTTTACAACAGGATTCATGTTTCTTAATTCTTAATGGGTGGAATTTTCTATTGCATTTCTTACATGCAACAAGCTGAGCTTGATGTTCTTCCCAATTCACTTGAAAATGATCAAATTCTAAAACAAAAGAAAAATGTTTATTTCTATATATATTATATCTAGTATTAATATTAGATTAGATAGTAAATTGAATTATAAATATCAAGAACATTGCAACATACCTGAAGGAATTTCTTCTTTTGTAGAAGTAACAGACATGATCGATGAATTATCAGATGTGATTGAGGATTTCTCAGAAATATTACAAGATATTACTTTATTATTGTCACAAAGTGGTGATCTAGGTATTTCATGTGTAGGTTGCATAGGATTAAAATCATTATCATTATCATTATTCTAAAAAAATTTAAAAAACCATGTTCAATGATATAATCTTAATAATATATCTTAATTGAGTATAATACTGTTTATAATTTATCTTTATCCATTTTATAGTAATCTATCTTTTTACGTTCAGATGATTTTATGATTTTATTATTTTATTTGATTTAATCAAATTTATTATATAATGTAATATAATTTAATATATTTATTATATAATTTAATACCCAATTCTATAGATCAATTAAGAAGGAAGAATAAAAAATATTATTTACTTGATTAAGGCAAATATTTGTATTACACTTGCAGCTCTGTCCACATGGAATATTTCTTTTTAAACATCTACACCTTTTCGTAGAACATTTTGTTTTACAAGAACAATGTGGCATTATGTTTATATCTTTCTTTTGTACACTTTGAGCTTGTGAGCTGTTTAGTACTGTCTCATTACACTTTTCAATATCATTAGGATGTGGTAGACTTGTTTTCATAAACTTTTGATCTCCTAAACATCTCCTTAAATGTTTATTTTCAATTGTAAGCAATTTTATTTCTTCCTCTAAGCGTGCTATTTCCACCACAGTATCAATTTTAGTATCAGTTTGAGTTCCAGCATTCTTCCTCTTTCTAAAAAAGAAACAATTCTTCTCAGTCAAATTTTACAAGAGGAAAAGAAAATAAAAGAAATCCTTGCATTTGCTTCAACAATCTAGCATGCCTTACATTTATTCTTTATGAATAGATAAAAAACAAAAAACTGTTAAGTCATATATAAAATACTTCAGTTTCAATCAAAATTAACAAATATTGTAAACATATAAAGGTTAAATCAAATTGAAATATAAATTTGAAATATTCCAAGGAAAATAAAGATAAGGAATTACTTACATTTTGTGAAGCACGCCCGACATTTTAAAAAATTCAAAATATTGAAGTTATTCAAAAATATATTAATTCTCACGACTCACGTCTTCACATACTGACAGTTTAGATAGTTTAAATTTGAACATAAACGTACTGTGCAGAGACGAAAAGAAAGAACCAGGAAGGATCGCGGTTCTGATTGGTTGTTAAATTCAATACAATGTTAAATATAAGGATTTGACCTAAAATGTCATATAAACAAACTTGTGTGTAGTACTATACCCGTATGAATATATCTCGTTTGTGCATAAATATAAAAAGTAACTGTGTATAAATATAAATATAAAAAGTAGTCTATCACAGACGAGGTACTACCATTGACTAATCAATGATAGATCAAACTACTTGTTCCACTAGTGTTCAATTTGTCGCAAACTACAATAAATATTGGAATCAAACTTGTTTGTGAACGTAATCAATAGCATCTTTTTTGAAATATAAACCTAATAAATGCAAATTATTGGTGCAAAACGTTAAAATTAATTATTTATTTTAATATGAATAAAAAGCTTAGTTCCTCCATTGCTAGTGTTTCTGATCCCATAAACCAGTTGAACTTTTATTTACAAAAAAAGGTATTTTAGGGAATTGAATTGTAAACTTTTATAATTGAATCTTCGTAACTAAATCCTCACTTTTCTTCTCATATCACATTTGAACTGTCAAATGCAGAAATAAATATTTTTAAAATTAATTAGTACCACTAACCTACCAACAGATGGCGCAACTATTTCAAAACCAAAAAAATTTACATTAATTGCAAAAAAAAAAATGTATCCAAAGTATGAACTTTTTAAATTTTGTCATAATATTGCATCCAATTCCTCGAACTTCCCTAATTCTTTTTATAATATGCATGTTTTTAGTTAAAGTTTATGAAATTACTAATAATATTGACAGCTGCACAAGTATGTTCATATATTTCGTTTGTGATCTTATGACTGTACGTATGCGCAGACGTAGGATCCAATTGGTATGGTGAGGATTACAGATCGAGTAGTTCGTTGGCTATCAGTCATCAGTCACGTTTGTGAAAAATAGTAGTTACTTTTTGAGTGCTATCTTGTTGATAGTTTGTAATTTGTCTAATACTATATATATATATATATATATATATATATAATACATAGAAATTGTCCATATTTTAAGATAAATGTAACAATATTAAATTATAAAAATTTGTTTTATAAAGTGGCTATGTTTGAAATATTACGAGAATACAATGTAAGTAATTAATAATTCTGCGATTATGTAGAGTATTTTAATTTGCCAGTTTTACTAATATTTCAATCTCCTTTTCTAGGATTATTTGCAACAGTGTTTCATAATGTTAGATGTAAAAACATTTCAAAAGAAATGTGCTGAACGATGTACAAACGATAGTAATAGAAAAGCTACAATTGATCATGCACTGAGAGGTACTCTTCTTGTAATTTTACCTAAAAATGTATCGAATAATGTGCATCTACTTGAAATTTACATTGCATTCTGCATTGAATTATGCAGAAAAGATTTAGCAACTGCAAGTATGTCTGTGATGTTATTTGCTGATATATTTGATTCTATGACAGTTGATAGAAATGAACAATTGTTTGTCTTTGTTGAGAACAATGTGGTGGTGTGGAAAGAAGATTTATTTAGTGCTTGTAAGAACAATTTATTGAGGATGTGCAATGACTTAGAACTGTCTAGAAATGTGCAATGTCTTAGAAATGTCTAGATTACAACAAACTGTATTTTCTGGAAGAATTCTATTATTTTTGGCCAAGTTTTTTCCTTTCTCTGAGAGGTCTGGTCTTAATATTGTTAGTGAATCCAATTTGAAAAATCATACAGAATTTGGCTGTGAAAAATCAGGAGATGATTTTGAAGGAAATAACTAAGGATGATGATAAATCATAGGCTAAAGTGCCAATTGATTATAATTGATACAGAAAATTTTAGGCAATTCAAGATTTCTTTAGAAATTTCCAATCAGTTATACCTGAAAGTGCACTGGAAGGTATTTTTTTCAACAGTAAGTATAAATTATTGTATTCTTTTTGTTATACTTGCATTTATATATTTTTTTTATCATAAATTAATTTCATATTTTTTTGTTTGTTTAGCATGCTTCAAATGTGTTGTCAGCATTTTCATCTTTTAAATTGGAAGAACAACGTAATTATCCTTCAACGTATGTTAAAGCAGACACAGTCGGATATAAAATTAGAAATAGAAGAGTCATCAGAAGTGAACGACCAAGTATTTAACGAAGATGTTCTGAAACAAGAAAGTGAATAAATTGAAGTCGCAAAATCCGGATACGAAGGGACGAAAATTAACGAAAGTGACACCTGAAGTGGTGGTAAAATTATCAGAAATTCTGAAAAACGATTGGAAGAAATTAGCAATTAAGTTTGGTTACACGAGTGAGGAGGTAGAGATCAATTTTAGAATACGTAAATCTAACTTAATGAAAAAAGAAGGAAAGGTTACTAACTACAAATTTTACATTTGTTAGATTACGTTTTTCCAAGGGAAATCAACACTATACGAACAATGTAAAAATATGCTAGAAGTTTAGGCGGAAGAAGATATAGGCGCATCTATGGAGAATTTAGTATATATCCTAGAAGGTTAAAATTCACGGAAGCGTTAGCTGTTTTAAAATCTTAATTATTTCGTAAAAGAAATATGAAATATGAAAGAAATATGAATGTACTCATATTTATTACTATTTCAGTAATCTATGTTAAATTTTTACTGTATATTGTATAGTATATGTTGTATATATGAAATAAAATTTATAATTTTTTTAACAATCTTTTTCTATGAATCTCAATCTTAACTTCCATAGTAAATTATCTTCAATAGTACCCTATGTTTCAACAATAATAGCTGCTATTAAACAAAAATAACTAAAATATTAATTAAAAAATACGTAAATATTGTACTTACTTTTATGGTAATATTTCAGCAGCTATGTAGAGTAGCAGAAGTAGAATAATTATAAATATTGTTAAAATTTTAGACTAGAATAAAATAGGAAGCCTCCAAAGCTTTACACGGTAAAAATCGGTATATAAGTATTTTACACATTTTTTTTTTAATAAGAAATGATTTTGTTAATTTAGAACGTAAAAATACACATCCTATGATTCTCGAATAATCGATATTTCTCACGATCGATTTTTAAACGGGAAGAATGGCGGAAGGAAATACATCTCGTCTGTAATAAAAAAAGTATTATCCAAAAAAATCATTCAAAAAAGAATCATTTAGAAGTTCTGAGATAAAAATTTAAATATTTATTAGATTTGTGTTTGTGTTTTGTATTTTTAAAATAAAACGTGCATTTTTGGCTCTAAGTCAAGGTAAAATTTAACCAAATAATTATCACATATAATTTTCAACAATTAAAGAAATAATAGCATATAAACATTGAAATAAAACATACAATGTTAAAAGTTATTTATAATTTCATACATAAATGTAATTTCAATTAAATAATTCTACAAACATATCAATTCTACAAATAGTGATCTTGTAATATAATTATATATACATATATATGCTTCTACTTCTGTTATAACATTTTCTACTTATTTGTTGATTCTTTAATTTCGTAATTCTTAACAATTCTAATACTAAATTCAAATAATTTATTAAAAATGTATGTATTTAATGGTTAAAATATACACGATATAATAAAATTTCTCATGTCGCAATTTAAAGTATTGACAATTTTTTATCAAGTTTGATTATTTTCGTTCCTTTTTAAGGACTTCTGAATTTTGTGCATTAGATCAGAATTTTTTATTTTTTATTTTTTATTCTAGGTTATCATTTCGTGCGAAACGCGCGATTGCAACGCCCCAACGGTGAAACATGGAATATACTTCCTACGATTATCGATATTTCTCACGATCGATTTTTAAGTGGCAAATATGGCGGAAAGGAGCACGTTTCATCTATTAAGAAGGAAGCGTTATCCAGAGAAATCTCAGAAAGAAATATCTTCCAGCAGTTCCAGGTAAAAATATATAATCAACAGCTATTAGATTTGTGTTTGTGTTGTGAATTTTCGAATTAAAACGTACATTTTCAATTGAAACTGGAATTGAATCTTATCTTCAATTCATCGAGATTTGGCCAATTACCGATAAAGTGTATAATTTTTATTCCCTTAGAGTAGGGGATTAAAGTAACCAAGTGATTATTACACATGATTTTCAACAATTAAAGAAATAATAGCATATAAACATTTAAATAGAAGATATGCTCAAAGGTATTTATAATTTTATCCCAAAATTTAATTTCAGTTCTACAAATATTATAACCTTTGTAATTGACTAACTGCACTGTTATATATGTATGTATATATTTTATTACATACTTTTATACATACACTTCTGTTATAACATTTTCTACTTATTTGTTGATTCTTCAATCTCGTACTGCGTAATTCTTAACAATTCTGATAAAATACTAAATTCAACAATAATTTATTAAGAATGTACATATTTAATGGTTAAAATAATAATTTTACTGCGTAATATGATAAAATTTTTCATTTCCCAAATAAAGTAAGGCGTAGATGGCCTTGAAGCTCGAAATTCAAAACAACACAATGTTTATGTTCTGAATTACCGTGCCTGTCGAACAGATTTACTTCATGCCCTACTATTTTCTCAATTGTGTGACGAGACGTGTCACGGAGAGTCATTCGGTTGTCGAATTTCGCAACAGCAATACGTATTACGTCGTATTAGGTTCGTAACTTTTTCTAATCTATCGGTGGCGTCCCTTCGATGTTGTCGCTTTTTCGACACTATTTTAGTTTCATTTATACCTCATTAATAGTATCATTTAATTAATACATGTGCGTTTGATGATTCATTGAGCATTAAACGAAAGAAATCAAGTAAGATTTCGAATCTTTTTGTGCTGATTTTTCTTCGACCATTGATTTCACTCTTACAATTACCGATACCTTGACTCGACTTTTTTGATAGAATTTGAAGTTGATTATCATTTCACTTTTACATATTTGCCATCATTTGACATATTTGTTCTAACTTTTGGTTTCTTTTTGTACAGATTATTTCTTGGTTGCAGAGATAGCATAGAATGCATAGACGCTACGATCATTAATGAACAATCTGATGAATTTTCATGGAAAGTTGGTAACATCTTATTCATCCTAAATTACATTTGTCATATAATTTATATGTATTTGAAATACAATTCACAATACGTAATTTCGTAATTATATATAGGATGGAAGAATGAAAATGGAAAAGATTAAATCAATTGATATTTTATTTCGAATATGGAGATTGTAGTAACTCAATGGTATATACTTTCAAATGGATACATGTTCTTGTATTAGATTATTAAATTAAAAATTTTCGTACTTTACTATACTATATTTTGCTACAATATATTTTTTCCAAATGCTGATGGCCAGTTAAACGGTTCAGAGTAATATTTCACACGTATATGATTTTCTAAATATGTTTAGCCGTGAAATTTTAATTTGTGCAAACATTTCCGAATATTTATAGTACACGTGATGTATTACTAATATGTATATTACACTTTAATAACGAACATTCAGAATACAATTTCTACAAATATTGAGAAGTACTTTATAATTTCCAACTAATACCTTTAATACATACTCAAGTTTATAATCATTTTCTAGAAAAATAGCAGTATTTTGAACGTACTCTTTGCCCTCCTCCGACTAATCAGCTTTATTTTCAGATAATTTTTGTGACTGCGCGCAATGCGGTCGGTAGAGTCAGTGTTTGTTGCGAAATATTTTTATATCTTTTTGAGCAATATGACTCATTAAATTCGTTTAAATTATAATCCGCAAAGTTAGAGTCAGTGAGTCTGCCGATTGTTAAGCGCGTTGGTAGTCTTTTATTTTTCTTTTTTTATATTTTTTATTATTCAACATTCGTTTTCGATGTATTAGTGTCAGTGCTCAAGAGGATAAGGCCTCTCCAAGAGATCAAGATCGTAAGTAACTTTACATAATGTAAATTCAATTTACTCAATTTTTGAAATTTGGCAACAAAGTACAATGTTTAACATTTTGTTACAGACACTTCTCAGCATCAACTTTTTGATAAATTTTGGGAAAAATCCCACGTGGCTCCAAAGCCAAGAATGTAAGAATCTTTCATTATCTCAAACTTAAGATTCTGCTTCGCTTTTAAATAAAAAAAAAATTCTAATGTTTTATGTTTTGTTACAGATTCTCTACAGTCTCCAATTCCCCTTATCCTCCAAGAATCTTACGATGCTTCAAAAGCTAAAAATGTAAATACTTTAGCACATTGTACTTGAATTAATTCTATTTTCTATGGTTCTCTTTCCATTGAAGTCTAATGTAAAATTATAACTATAAAATAAAAACGTTCAAATTATTAGAATCTCAATTTTGTATCATTATTAAAATTTAAATTTTCACAAATAACACTGTGTCTTTATGTTTTTTAAGAAATTTTTTACGGCGTTCACATCTACTATGGGATTCTCAGTAGTATCTACTTGATGAGGGCCTTCATGATAACTTTCTCTGCTCCAGTGCAGCATCTGTAACAACGTTCTTTACATCTGTCCTGTGAGTCGCATGCATTTATGTTCCTCTGGTCACTCAACCATGTCGTAGGATGAAAGGTCCGAATCGGCACGGGTGATTGGTTGTATACGTAGAATTTTTGACGAGCATAGTGACCACGGATATTTTTTATATCCGTGAGTAGTAACATCTTTTTCAGGTTTTTTTTATATTAGATCAGGATAGGGCTTCTTGCACATCGCGATTTTAACAATTAGTTTGAACATATACAGTTATAGTAATTATTTGTAAAATCAAAATATATTCAGTATAAATGTTTGCAAAAGCAAAATATTCATATAAATATCCATATGAATTGATAAGTTATAAATAATTATTATTAAAATGATTTCGTTTGTGCATTTTGTAGTAGAGAAGACGGATACCCTCCGACTTCATTGCTATGAAAGATGCTATGAAAGTTATTACTTATTGATACTAGTGATAGTTTTGTTATAATAATTAATAATTTCCAACTTCATCTTCCTTTTTATAGCAGTATTAAATGATTTAATTAACTAAATTTTATAATTTTCAATACAATACAATTGAAATATATAATATATGCAATAAAAAATATAATATATAATATATAATATATTCAATCCAATTTGAAATATATAATAGATTAAAATTCATTCCGTAGAAAAGTATATGAAATTTTATGTGCAAGAAGATACTTCGCGACAGGCAGATTTTTGAATCAAGGCAACAAGTTTGAACATTGCTTTCGCATTTTCGAGAATGTGCTTTGATAAAGAAATCGCCTGGAGTTGTTTTTATTAATATTTGATTTAGAGCTAATTTAATTTTGATTGTTTTAGTCGATTGTTAGATTTCATGTTTTTTTTAATAAATTCAATTCCTTGTCTTTATTTTCTTGCAATTTCAATTATTTCTGGAAGAGTAGAGTCATTACAATTTGAAATAAAATAATGCAACAGTCCGTTAGATACAAATTACATAAACTAATCACTTTTTTAGTTCAGGATTTTCAGGTTTAACCCCTTCCGTGTTCGTTGTCAGGATCTCACTCACGTGCCCAGGTGCTACTTGGGTGGGTGAAAGACATTGGGCACGATGACCATAATTTGTAATTTATAAAAAATTTCTCAGCGACTGACAGTATGTTAGCGTATCGTGCACGACGTATTTTCCGCATGTGTGTGTCGTTAGGATGTGGAATTGCGCCGTTTTTACTGTTTCATTTATTATAAGTTGAAATATTTAAAATATTTATGCACTGATTTGAAGTATGAATTTATTATGTAATAATACTCATTGACTATATTACGATTATATTATTAATTATACGATCAGTTATAATAATGATCCCAAGTCAACTTGCACATGTACTTTCTATAGAAATTATTTTTCCTCAGTTACTGGTATTTCAGATATAACTGTAAATATAAACGTGTTTCAATCACGTTTTACGCAATGGTCGCTAGCTATTGTCAGTCGATTTCAGGAAAACGGTACGTAAATTAGAGTGTGAAAGTTGTATGTTAAGCTTGGGTGTCGGAGGTGTCCCGGGACGTCCTCTCTAGTTTAGGTCGCGCCCGGGTGGTATGTGTGAGAACCGTGGAGTGAATGTGTTGGTGTGCCTGTTTTGCCATTTTTATAAATATAGGGCGACTGGTTAGGATAGGTAACTTATTTTCTGGTATGCCTGTGTTTAATTATAAGTAAGTAGGGCCGGGCAGGTTGGCACAGTCTCTGGTCGCGTGTCCCCTTTTCGCGTGTCCAACCTGTTTCAGGAAATCGAATTTGAAAAATCGACAGTGAAACTGGTACAAGTGGAGTATGCCTTGTTTCTGGTTTTACTCTTCGATTTTTCGAATTTAGTATCGCGGTCGTGGTCGCGGATAGGTCGCGAGTAGGTCTCGAAACGAACGTTTATGTAGGTATTGCTCGAGCACGCACGTGCGAACGGACAACGATCACTGTGATCGATGATCGTCCATGTGTATTGGGGTCAGCTTTCGTGGCTTATCTTTTCATTTCACCTTTGTAAGTTTTTGGTTTGCGATTAGGAAGACTCGAGCTAGATGTAAGTTTCAGCAGGCATTGCGCCCGAAGAAAGAAGAGGCTGAAAGCCGAAGAGGCCCGGCAAACTGCCATGAAGAGGGTCACAACAAATGGCTTCTCATCTTCTGGATCATTTAAATGGTTCCAGAGCATGGGAAGTCATTCTCGTTACTACTTTGTCACTATGCTCTTTTAGTACTTGTAGTTGTATTTTTTTTCCTTTTTCATCACCATTCATCATCGTTTTGGGCAAATCGCGGTTTTCCTTTGTAGTGTTGCGAGAAATTGATTACGGTTTAAATTAGAGTTGCGAAGAAATGATGATCATGTTTGCTTTAGAGTTGCAAATTATGATATCGCGATTGCTTTTTCCAATTTTGATCATTAATTTCCACAGTTATCTTAGTGTTATGTAAATTTATCTTGCTTTCTGTTGTTTTAAATTATATTATAGAATCATTGCTTTTAATTAATTTTTAGATTTAAAGTGTTAGATTATTCAAAGTAGTTTTCTTTTTCGTACAGTAGCTTTTATATTGTTAATAACAATTTTCATTGAATTTAGTTTTAGAGTTAGTGTTGCGATATTCTTTCATCGTGATTTTCAATTACTTTTATTCTTAGTGTCGCGATTTCCAATTAATTTTCCTCTAATTATTAGTGTTGCGATAACAAATGATCGCGTTTTTTGAAGTAGCGTTGCGTTTGCGAAATGCCCAAATTCTTCCACTGGATTCGTGGAAGGCTGTTCTTGTTCTTGGATCGCCTAATGCAGCTGTATAGAGCTGTATAGAGGTGGTCATTCATCAGCAACTTCCAGCATGGTTGCATTGGATGCATCATAATTAGTGTTGCGTATTTCTACAGATGAGTGCATAAATTAATAGCTTTGCGCATTTATTTTCGGGAGTTTTAAATATAACGAAGCACTCTTCGCGTTTGATTTTAAAAATTTCCTGTTTCACAATTAATGCTAGAGAATTAGCGTTGCGACAACAAGATACGGTTTGTTGCTCGGATTCATGTCAAATGTAGATTTGACAATAGCCTTGCTGATTATTGCATTGAGTAGAAAATATTATTTTAGTAGCATTTCTGGCTACTGTATCGCGATTTTTTTTTCAGTGGCTCTTCTAGGTATTATTTTAGATTTTTCTTGTCCTTCTGTCTAACTTTGTTAAGTCTTATTTTTCAGCATCCCTTACTCTTGCGTTTATCACTGAAAGTACTGCTAAAAAATATATATTTTTTTATTAGCTATAACTTTGCTAAATTTTATTATAAATTTAATGTGTTTACACGTGTGAAAGTGTAACAGATTTCATGTGTCATATGTATATATAAAATAAAGTGAGGCAAGTATTGCAACAGTGTATTTAAATATCACAATGAAAATTTGTAACTCTCTTTACAAAGTAATTAAATCGATAATATTTTGTAGAATATTAGCTTATTTTGAAATATTACTTAATTAGTATCCAATTTATTGTTATTAGAGTCAAGAATAATGATCGTTCGTTATCAGAGTTATTTTGTTACTATTTTCTTTTATTTTCTTTATTCTAAATGTTTCAACAATAAAGTGTTTTATAAACATTCGAATTTCATATACATAAATCAAAGTTTATTCGCAGTTCTTTCTATTCTTCGTGCTACATTACGAGTAAATAAAAGTTGAGAAATAAATCAAAGTGTGATTTTAATCGAACCTTCTTTCATCTTTATATCAAAGATTAAAGAAAGATTAAAGATTTGACTTATTCAGTCTAATTTAAATTCAATCACTGGAGTTTCTTGCTTTCAATTATAATTTAAGTTCAGTTAATAAAATGTAATTGTGAAATAATATATAACCTGATTTTTTGTAATATGCCTTCATTGATCTTTTTATTTAAATTATAATACTAATCCATATAAGCTTGTTTCAGATTTATTAATTTGTAGAGAGTGTTAGTTACAGAAAATATGAATATTCAGTGTCCAAAGATATGTACACAAACGTTTAAAAAATGGAATATATATTAAATAAAGTGACTAAGAGGAAAAATTATTACAACAAAATATTGTAACAAAATAAGTAATGGTTATATTTTATTAATATTTTTTCAGTTTTTCAGATTTGTTTTAGGAATCCACAGGAGAAGGAATCAACAGAAGAAGATTTCATATAATAGAACAGATTAGAAAATCATTGGAAGAAAATTTCATATAACATTCACTTTATTTCTTTTTAATTATATTTATGTATTTATATAAATAGAATGAATGAAAATCGCTAAATATTTTATAGGTATGTTAGGCTAAGTTAGACTTAATTAGGTAGTTTTAAATTGGGTATTGTGTTGATGTGTTGTGTTGTGCTGTGTTAGTTTTAAATTGATTATTAGATTTAAGAGTAAGCATGATAATTCTAAATATATAAGATGCGTTAGTATCTAAGTGCATTTTTAGCTATTGTTATATATAGTTGAAGCTACGTCTCATATAAAGTTATGTAGTTAGTTTAAACTTTAATGTAATTCCTATTTTCATAGAAATTTAATTTTCCGCGTTGGTTTTCTTTCTTTCTTTATTGTCCGGCTTGCACAATGATTAAGATTTTTTCAAAAATCATGTTGTGCAAGCGTACAGAGGAAGAACTATTCATTCATAAATTCATGTATTAAATTAGAAAATTTTTGTTCACAAGGAGGGTGGATGACTTACGTGGAGAGACATGGGCTATCAATATTATTTGACATATAATTACTAATTGCATTATTATATAGCTAAACAATTAATTATATAACTAACGTAATTATTAATTATATGGCAAGTAATACGAGTTAATCGGCTGCGATCTCGGTTTGTGTAGATATCCATTAAACATATCCATTAAATTAATGACAGGTAAATGATGTATAGTTTTGACGTATGGCTAACTAATTTATAAATGTATAGAAAATATTTCATTCGAATTTATACATTTTTCATAGAAGAATATTTTAGAAAGTCTAGGATTAATTATTTCTTCTATAATGATCATATTTGTAGATAAGAGTTGTTCTTTCTTCTTCTTTTTAATTTCTCTCATATTATATTAAACTTCTGATAGAATTTATTTGATCTGACAGGTTCTTTAATATTTTGCTGATAATTTTAGAACCTTTATTTACTATCGTGAAACCATTGTAATATCGTAAAACATAGAGCTCTTCGTGATATATAGTAGAATGATTTCGGTTAGTTACTCTACATTTCTGTATTGAGAATTTGACAATACTGTAATGAATTTCAAAAATTATGTTTCTGGCGCATTCACTACTTGATTAAGTTCGATCGTTTTACTTAATTCTCTAATTTATCATTGTTTAAGCGTACAGTGCGCTAAAAAGTACCACTGATTTTTTTCATGTCAGAGCACGGAACACCAAGTTCTGAATTCTAAATTTTAATGCATTATGCTTGTTTCAAAAAATTATCCGAAACAACGTCTTCATTATTTGTCATCGCAACAGTTTTTCTCACAGATGGGAAAGAAATTCAGAGTCGAAAGGATTAAATAATCGATCGGTATTCTCTATAGGATGTATTTTATTTACAAAATTTTATAACAACGATATAATTACAAATTAACGAGAATAACTTCCATTATTGATGAATATATATTGTAAACAATTAAAATTGCAATCACAAAGTGGAAATGTGAGACACGGTTGTAGATTGGAAAACGATGAAGAGACAGGCGAGAAGAATGTAAGAGTAAGATGTTTCATGCTGATCGTTGCTCGATCCGAAAGGCACTTCGATGTTCTGCGAATGAACAATCATTTCACTCATTTCATACCACGAGAATATCGTCCTTTTGTGCTGGGCCATCCGGTAATCTTTGATTGTATATCCGAATATTGTGAAACAGATAGCCAAGTGAATCCATTACTGGTGTCACGATGGCCTGTGTGGCAGAAGCGAGGAAATTTCTTGTCGCTGCGCAGGTGATCTTCCAAACGCGGAGACATGGCGCCATACACCATATATGCTAGAAGTTTTCGCTTGTCAATCATTTTCAATTCGATGAGAATAGATCAGTAACAAGTTAGTCATAACACAAATATATCTGAATGTACATTTTCATTCGTAAGAATTAGGGCACGTTTACAGCGGAACTACGACAGAAGCTACGATCTCTTGAAATTTTGTCGTTTGACTCTGATATTTGAAATTTAATAAAATGGCGAACAAAAATCGCACGGCTAGTTTCAATGAGTTGATGTAAAGAGAAGACTTTGATCTTCAAGAGTCTCGCGAAAAACCAGAGAGATTTTTCACTTTACTTTTCCTTATTAATTATTTCCTTCTACTTGCCATGTTTTTACATCTGATATTAATTTAAATTCTTTTAAATACAATCCTTGGAACACAAAATGGAGAAATCTATCTAACCGAATATACTGTACATCATTAAACCATGAAACATTGAGAAAATCAGTATACTATACCACTCCAATATGATTGGAGTATGTTTGAAAAAAAAAAAGAAAAAACGAAATTTTCAAGATGCCTTCACGTAGATATAATATAAACCAAAGAAATATTCCTTCATCGGAGGTAGATGGTGAAAGCAATCTACGTACATTTTTAACAAACTGAGAAACTATTGCGATAATGTTCGCACAATGGTCGTATTGTGTGTAGGTGGTGAGTAGCACCGATCGATTAGGAAATGAAGAAAAAGGTCGATGACTTACCTGAAACGCGAGGCAGGCAAAGGTGAAACCGAAACAAAGAGCTAGTAGCGGCGCTATAAGGACGGAGAGAAACACGTAACAACAACTTCTCGATACCCGGAAGCAGTGGCCACTTAGTCGCCACGCGCACTCTGGACTGCGTATTCCTTCCGGTTCTCCAATTACGTCATCCCACATCACCTGCGTGTACATTGTAATAATAATTACATTGTAATATTTCAATATTTTCTTAATAACATACTTTTCGATATAATTTACATATTGAGCAAAATATACTGAAACAACAGTATATATTAAACATATATCAAAACATACACAGACAGCATTTGTCTTAATATAATTCAATATCTCAATGTTTATCTCGGTTCATGTTTATGCATTTCAATACAATTTCACAATTTTAATATCAGATACAATATTTCTTATGCGTATTTCAATGCTTTTTTAAAATTCAGTTTAATTTTCTACGTCTACTTTTCCTTTATACAACCCGTTCATTTGAAATTCGTCGACATATCTATGGAGAAGTACTCTAGAGTAAGTCGGGACGTTCTACGATCTACGGCAAGAAGCTTTTTTTAAATGCCAAGGTTATTATACACTACAGTCTTACACTCCTACATTCAATGGTCAAGTTCGCGTGTCTGACTCGCGATTACGACTTTGATCTCGATATTTTGAAGCCCCTTCAATTTCGAGTTCAATAAAAAAATTGAACAGAACTATCAAGATACATCAGCTTTTAAAATCCTTCAAGTACACACACACACACATATATATACAATACATATTTTTTCTGAAGTCTTTTTCATAGTAATTCATAATACATATTCCTTCTTAGATAAAGTACCGAGTTTTGTCTTTATCTTATGAAACCTCCGATTCAATATGGTACTCACAAATAAATTTTCAATCTGTTCCTTTCAATCCTAAAATATTAATTACAGTAGGACTTCATTTAATTGAACTTGTTCGAAGATAAATAATCCATGTAGATAATTGAAATCCAATTTTCCTTACGTATTTACATAATTCCGGGCAGTAGCAGATCTAATTCTTGTGAGGACTGAAGCTAACTAGTCATTTAATTTTGAGATTCACGAGATAAAGCAAATAACAATTAATTTTACAACAACCCTTGTTGCAAAAATTAACATACTAATAAATAGATAGATAATAATAAATAGATAATAATAAATTAACATAATAATAAATAGATAGATAATAATAAAAGAATATAAAAGGAAAGAATATACAGTCAGTAATTGTAGAAGAATGTAACTCTCGTATAGACAAATTGTTTTATAGTTCCATACGACAACTCGATTTAGTTACATCATTTTCAATTGATAGAATCATTAAAAAAATGCAATCGTTTCTCGAATACTTCTCAAGTTCTATTATATTTATTGTTTGTTATTGACACTTCGGAGAAAGTTTCCTTTGTTTTGCAAGTAGTAGTAAATATTGCTAAAAATCGATTCGACGAACATGGAGCCAGGCTAAAATTTTTATTCCGATCTTTGAGCACTAACAAGTGTATCATGTGCAATTCTTGTTGAATCATTTTTCGAACAAGTACTTTTGCATAATGTTTCGAAACTTGACGCTTATAGCGTCATTAGCGTCAAAGTAAATCCGTCTCTACTTTCTGACATATACTCCTTATTCGCATTCAAACAAGTGGATTGAATCGATAGGACATTGTTAGATCTAAACTGCCGACTTCTGTATTTATAGTAAATTCAAAAGTACAAAAGCGAACATGTAAAAAAAATACAAAATATGTGAATATTTCTCTGGTGGACGAGCAAAGGAGCATGCGTCAGAATTATTAGTTTTATTAAACAAAAAAAATAATATTTTTATTACAAAATGATACTTTTAGTTTTATAAATATAATATTTAATATATAACATATCAAGTAAAATTTAGATTTAAATTTATTTTTCAATGATGATGTATGTCGTATAAGTTACTATACTTGATTGAGCGATACTTCTTCTTTTTTTTTAAATGATGACTGATATCAGTTTGACCATAAGTTGGTCACTACACCAAAGACTGAAATTCTAAAACAAACACAGGTTCAGTTTCTTTACCAAATGAATTTTCTTTACTCTAATAAATAGCTGCATTTTATTTAATCACTAAATCACTAAATAAAAATATAACAACCTCAGTTTCTTATTTCTCAATCTTCTTCACAAGGAATCACATTCAAGTTCTTACTCGTATTCATATTCTTTTAATTGATGTTCTAAAGATCTTGGTACTAAAATACTAAATCTTAGTAATAAAGATCGCACTAAGATAAATAATATAATATAAATTTTATCGTAATGATAACATACCTGAAGATGCTTGTTCAAGCTGTTGGGATCCCGATCCTCAAGCTCCACGTTGCTCTCGTCCCCGGTGGAGGACTCGGGCTTCTCCATCGCTGGAAAGCGAAAATTATGACACTTCGGCAGGGAACACTTAAACATACGCCTAAAACGCGACATTCTGTCTTCCTATTCCCTATTTATCTTATAATCCGTGTGATCAGGGGCGATTTCACGTGCCTATTGGCCGAGTAGCCACGGTCAAGTGCGTCGCCATCGCGGAAATACGACGGGCGATCCATAAGACGCCATTGATTTTCCTCGTGTTAAATAATTCACGGTGCATCCAACGATGGAGTGTCAATGCCAGGATCTGCTGGCCTCGGGCGTAATCGAGGGACTTGTTGCCATCTTGACGCGATTTCTCCAGAAACGTGCACGTTACGGGTCGCCGCGGGTTACGCGTCATCGTAATCATAAGTATCGATTCTGTTGCGACTCGAGTTTTTCTTAGAATAAAAGCACAGCGAGCATAGTTACGTAATTAATTATTCAGACTGAGGGAACAAAGTACAGTAAAAATTCGTTTATACAAACTGAACATGTCATTGTCAGATGTATGAACTTGTTGATTTGATTAACTTCCGTTCCTCTTATCTAATATACCTGTTTTTCAAGAAGGAAAATGACACGAATGGAATAGTAACGATTTCACTGGCTGTTGTTAAGGGAACGATATTTTTCGTAGATATATATTATATAAATTTTTGTACGAATCGAATTATTGATTTCGAGATATTCCGTCGTGACATCTTCTTAGGATTCTTTATTGCGGTGAATGATAGCGCATGACTGAAGGAAATGTGGTGTATCTTAGAAAGAAAGACCATTGTGTGAAAGATAAAAAATAGACTTTTGGATAAAAAGATATTTTTTAAGGAAGTTTGGAAGAACAAGTTCTGCACAGATCTGTGAGTAAGGAAAAATGGCGCATTTGATAACTTTATTAATTGAATTGTACAAGATTTATTGTATTTACGGCGAAAAAATGAAAATAAATGCTCAAAAGCAAAGAAACAAAGGAAAAACTTTTTATTGTTAATAAAAAGAACTAGCGTTGTTTAAATATCTCGAAAATTAAACATAAGACGATTTTTCCATACCAATGATAGAAATAAAATTTGAAGGGAACTCTGTTATCCAAACTCTTTCAACATTGTTTGAACAAATGAGCTTTTATTGTAATTAAAACAAATTCGATATTACATAGAGAGACAGCTGACTGTTCAGCTAGCCATGAACACTCTGAATATTTCTTTTCAAGAATAGGAATTTTATCCTAAGGATAAGATTCTAGTGAATAGATTTAGCTTGTAGTTTAGCTTGGTCGACTGTCCAATTAAAACAAAGGAAAAACAAAGTAATTAAAAAGCGATATCACACAGCGAGGAAGTTGACCGATCAACTAGCTTATCAACAGAAGTGGTCAATTACTATGTCGCGATTTAAAGTTGTTCATTATTTTCACCCTTAGATGCGAATGTTGGACGAATGACTTAAGAAACTTAGCTTCCAAGGAAGTTTCCAATAGTAAAACTAATAGAATTTGATATTAGTTAAGTATTAGCGATTTAGGAATTGATCAAATTTTTGAAAATAATAAGGTGCCTAAGTCTTCATGTTTACAATTGTATGACTCTCATTTTTTATGGTTGTTCTGATTTTTTTATTTCAAGCTGATTTCCAGGGCTGTTTTGATCCCTTGGTTCGTAATATCAAGTCACAACAGTGATACGAATGTTAATTTGAAAGAAAAACAAATTACACTTCTGTGAGATATAAATTCGGAAACCACGAAAATTGCAAATTATATAAATACATTAATAAATAATACATGTAAACAAACACATTTAAATACAAATCATATAAAATCATGTTTCAATATTTTACATCTGACATGATATAACACATTGTAGTAAGAAGATTGGAAAGACAATCATGAGAATGTATATTAAGTACAATAATTTTTTTGTACTCTTTACGTAAAAATACATATAAATAATATTCATAATATAGCATTTAATAGTACTTGTAATTCGTATTTTAATAAAACTGGTATTTCAATGTACCTTCAGAAGCATAAACAATTTCAACTTTTGTATGCTATGTAAATAATCTTAATAATCTTTATTAGATAAATACTCTCAACTTTTGTACACTATGAATGTGGAGTAAGATGAATTTTTAATGATACATAGGAGTGACAGAATGTCATTCGTCACTATCGATCAGTAAGATTCTCGTGAAGATCGACATTGACTATTAATTATACATCGTTTTTCCGATCCCGTGTATTGAATACCTGTTTGCTCACTATAGTTTCGTTTAATCTGTATTACGATTTGCAATTTTCATTCCTATTCTGAACGATGTACAAACGATCAAGGAAGGCTAAACAATGATTTATCATACTTTCTTGAAATTTTGTAAAATTATAAAAACCAATTGCAAGTGTCAATCATAATGAAAAACTATTAAATAAATTCACGGAATTTTCTTTTATACACCATATGGAGCGATATTAAGAAATATAATTTAACAATATTACTTGATTAAAGAAGAAACAAGAATTGTAAATGAAATGTTGCGTCGACGCGACGTTATTTTTTAATAATATTCATCACAATGGAATTTCATAACGAAACAAAATAACTTCCATTTCACATGGTTTTCAATTCGTTAGTTTAATGCCCATACGGTCGCAAAAGTAAATGGAAGTATTACTCACTGGACTCGCCGTTTGCAACTCGTGACCCTCTTATTTTGATTGATTGTGTTTTCCACTGGGTTCGCCAAACAGTATACCTCTTTGCGGTTCACGCCGTTGATCTCGTCCCCTCGATCGTGAAAATGTGAGAAGAAACCGCGACAAGCGGTTTAGCGGCCGGACAATGGTCAGCGCGGCTGCGCGTTCCGCTTCAACCCTCTTCGCGTCTTGCGACGCATCGTACGACCACCCCGACGAAACGAAAGTGAATGGCCCGTCGCCTAGAGCGTGTGTGTATGTACGTTCAAAACGCGACACTGCGTTCGATAAAAGGGACTATTGGGGAGGAAATGTTCAGTAACCCGTGTGTGTAGTTACTGAAGGCAGGTTATTTGGTTCCTCGGTTGGGTGTTGAAGCTCAGATAGTTTCGCGAAACGAAAAAATCGTGGTCGAGGCATTCTCCATTGAATCGCGAGGCGGTCATGACAATCGTAATTAAATACACAGAAACCATCTAATTCAAAACTTTGTCAGACTTTTTACTAGCACGAAGAAGTTACTCCAGAATATTATGATTGAAGCTTAAGGGTTCACCCACTTTTTCATGTCGACAGAAAGTCCTAACGGTCATGCTCGATTATTGTTAATATTTTTGCTATCATTGCCGGTCGACGGGTCTGTTTTGTTTAGAGTTTCCAGAAGCGGATCATAACATAATTTTTGAATTAACGCTGCCCAGATCCGAGCAATCGAACTGCCCCCATGCTTCAGATTGATTGGTGGCAAAGTCTATAAAACAGTACCGTATCAGATATACGCAAATAGTCGTGAGATAATCATCAGAGCACATAGATAGTAAAAATTCGCGTAGAAATCCATTTCTAATTTAAAATCGATCATTAACTACGAAATTAGGAACGTCCCATTTAACGTATCTGCACAAAATTAAGTTTCAGTGTAGACAGCCCGTTTGAGTCAGTCCCAAGCTTATGAGAATACATAATTTGGGAAATTTTTAATTATTTGTTTTTTTTCTTTAACGACAATGAGAGCATTGAGAATTTAGGAATCGACTTTATTCTTTTTTTTTTCTTGCGGCGACGAGTGAAATGATTTCATCTTGAAACCATTTTTTCACATTACGTAGATTTTCTTGAAAATTTTTCTGCATGTTATTTCAACTTTCTTGCTTTATTTTTATGCGTAGTATTATTTCTTTCAGAGAGTATAGGCCTTGGCACGTCTTAGGGATTTCTTTTCAATGTTCTGTTTACATTAAAATTCCAGCTGATAAGATAAAAAAAGAGTTCTTTCATTACTGTATTTGAGACATGAGACTAACGGGTTTTCGAACGAGAAATATTTTGGTCCTTCCTTTGTCCTGGAGTTTTTTTACTCTTCACAAGTACAATGAATTCAGCTTCACAATACAAGGAGAAAATAGTATCCATCTTTCATTATTTTAGATAAGAATATTTTAAATATTTGGAAACATATTTTTACATGATGAAAGAAAAACGAAATTTTTTCGAGGCATTTTACAGCGTACCAAGGAAGTTTAAATACAAGTTTTTTGAATCATCATAGTAGAGTGCGCTGAAAAACCAATGATGTTTTTCCCCGATCGGTATTTCAGACTCTGAAACACGAAATCTCATTTTATGTCAAGTCTGTCTTACTTTTAATCAATGGTACGACGTTCGTGTCTATTTTGCATTTAGTTAGTGATGAAATTATTCTCTCTGTCAGAGATAACACGCTGAGATCACCACTTTAGTTCCTTATCAACTAGAAAAATGGTAACTCTCACATGGAGATTTTTATTGAAATGCAGTCGATTTTCTTGTGAAACTTCATCGAGACGTATCCTTTTTTTTTTTTATTTCGTGTAAATGCAATTACACTACTAAATTATTGTCTGCAAATTATTTTCTAAAATATTGTCTACAAGTTCTTACTCTTTCTTTAAGTTATATCTACTGTTGTTATTCTTAATGAACTGTTTAATGAAAATTATCAGAGGTCTCAAAGACGGCTGGAATCAGAAGAAAATGTGAGCCTTCTTTTTTTTCTTATTTAACGATTTTTGTTTTATTTTTCACTTAGGTTACTTCTATCGTCTGGTTCTTCTATTTTCCAATTGATCACCAGGCGGCAGCACGTGCCGGAGATTGAGATATGCATCACATTATGTAACGCGGAGGAACAGTAATTCGCATTAGTATTTGGACATCATGGATCTTATTGTTATAGATGTTTGTTTGTAATTGAATTAACTAAGCATTTGATTTTGTTAATATTACAACAAATATTATAATTAAGAGAAACATGTATCTTACACACTTTTATGTAACAAAAATATTCTAAAAGTTTGAATGTTTAATGCGAGTCGCTGTAAAGATATTGATGTAGTTATTAGTTTAATCTTTCAGTTAAAAAACATGAAACACTACAAAACACAAATGCACTTTTATACTCTCATAAGTTTTAATTTAATTCATAAGTCATAGATAAAACGCAGAGTAGTAGTATTATTAAAGTACTTTAATATCTGTATAAATGGCTATAATTTTAAGAAAAAGGACAGTTTATTATTAAAGAAATACTAATTTTAAATATCAATTAATCGAGTTATTAAAAAAGCTCCATTTGCAAAATATTTGTTCAAAATTTCAGGATACTTGGATACATAACTTTAGAGAATCCGTTATATAAACTCGTCTGAAAATATAATTTCGAGGAAATATAAAAGTTTAACATTTTTCTGAATGAAATTCGCGAATATATATATTTTTTTATTTTACTATATTATAACTTAAATTATTATAACTTTGCCAGGAGTTTAAGTTTTGTTAAAACTACCTTGGCACAATATTCTGTATATCTATAACTTTAAGCGAATTAACAAGTGAAAGTTTAACTTTTTAAATTGCAAAGGCAAGACGTCCTTGAAATATTACTTATCCACAGCGGAAGACTTTTATTTTGCAAATAAGGAGTGCTCTGAATTTTTATACGCACAATTTAAAAATAAATAAACGATCATCTCTTCCATGAAACGAGACAGCTACGTTCAGTTGGGAAGATCCATTCCGTCTTGAGTCTCAGCTCACGCAGGATGAGATCCTGGTCAGGGATCAGTTTCGATCTTACTGTCGCGAGAAACTCTTGCCTCGTGTACTCGAGGCAAATCGTAAAGAAATCTTCCACAAAGAGATTATGAGGGAAATGGGTCAATTGGGCGTCCTGGGCTGTACTATGAAGGGTTATGGCGCAGCTGGTGTTTCCTCTGTAGCCTATGGACTCTTAGCGAAAGAAATCGAGGCCGTGGATAGCGGATACAGATCTGCTTTATCGGTACAATCTTCTTTGGTTGCTGGCGCCATTTATACTCACGGAGATGAGACACAAAAGCAACGATTCTTGCCGAAATTGGGTAATTACGTATTTATGTTTGAGAATGAAAAGAAGTGATACGATCTATGAATGATTAAGAACGGGGTTGGGATCATGTAAAATAAGAATGAGGAGGGATTAGGGTTTATGAATGATTGGTAGATGTGGATTTCTATCCATTTGTAGGAAATTTTAAACTATAAAATTAGATAGACTGGAAAAAAATATATAAAATATCCAAATTGTAGTGCTTTTTACAATGGTTAATGCGCAAAATAATTTTCTGCCGGCGTTCTATCTTTTCTAGTTATATTTTCAAAAATGCGAATTTGCATAAAAATCCAGACTCTAATGATTGGATATGAAAGAAATTGAACCTTTCGAAAGTTTTATAGAATAACGTAAAGTTTAGAATGATCGACGTAGAAAATGATTATTCTTTATCATTAAGATTTCATTTATTTTCTGTTGTAGAAATGTAGAAAGTGTTTCTAACTTTTTGTAATGCATATATTGATACTGAATTACGTACGATGATGTTTAAAATATGAAATTTATGATATTAAAATATACTTAATGATTTGTTCAAGTCGTCTTGTAAAAAGATTAGGATTGAGATTAAGTCTTCATTACCTAGAGATTCATTACCTAAGATTTCATAATAATGAAATTAATAATTATTGAACTTGAATTATTTATCGAGTTGTATATGTAACGTATGTATAATGCAATTATTTTTGCTTTGTGCATTAATGATAAAGAATCCTAAGTATAATTTAACAATATTTAATAAATATATCGAGAAATATTTAGAATAAAAATATAAAATAATACAGAAAGTGAAATAGGAATAAACGAAAATTGGAAGCAGTCTTATAGATTATATTATAGTGAATGATTGTCTGGAGTTTGTTGTTATGAAGTGTATTATTATGTTATCAGAGTATTTTCTCTAAATTTTCTCATTATTTCCAGTGTCTGGTGAATTAATCGGTTGTTTCGGTTTAACCGAGCCTAACTATGGAAGTGATCCAGGTTCCATGGTGACCAAGGCAACTTATGATTCTGACAGGAAGGTTTATAAACTTAACGGAAGTAAAACATGGTGAGCTTTTCACAGAATAGAACTCAACTATTTCATACATATTTTTCTAAAATCAAAATTAAAAAATTTTCCTGCATGTATACTTTGTTGCAATATTATCTGTTGTAATAATACAAAACCATAGTGTTATTTATAATCACTGCAAATAATAATTTAAAAATAATTGTTTATTTTTGGAATAAAAAACATGTATTACGATAAAATTTCATTTCTGACGGCATAAATATGATTTCCTTTGCTGATTAAACTGTTTAAAAATTAATATTGGAAATGAATTTTTCAATAATAAAATTTTTACAGTGTGATTGTACAAATTATCTGTGTATTATTCAATTATCTCTCAATTATATTATTGGTGTTATTTTAGAAGATTAAGTTTTAAATTTCTATGGATAATTCCGTTTGTTTTTTCTTTGATAATTTCATATAATTTAGGATCACGAATTCCCCGATCGCCGATATACTAATCATTTGGGCCAAATGCGAAGATGGTGTCATTCGAGGATTCATCGTTGAGAGAAAGGGCAACGAGAGTCGTTTATCTACTCCAAAAATCGAAGGTAAATTTTCATTAAGAGCCTCCGTCACTGGCATGATCCTGATGGACAACGTGGAGGTACCTCCGGAGAATCTACTATTAAACGCTCAAGGTCTCAAAGTAAGTTTAATATCGACTTGTGGCTATTTTAAAGCACGTATATTTTGAATTACTTTTTTGTATCATTAATTATATGTATAAACGACTCTTGAAATATTGCACAGATAGAGAAAAAGAAATTGAAAACTTTATTCTTAAAGAAATATTTACACAGGGACCATTCAGTTGTTTGAACAATGCTCGATATGGAATCGCATGGGGAGCCTTGGGTGCTGCTGAAACTTGTTTAAATATCGCCAGATCATATACTCTGGGAAGGATGCAATTTAATAGGCCACTAGCGGCTAATCAATTAGTGCAGAAAAAGCTATCCGACATGATGTGCGACATTGCATTTGGCCTTCAGGCTTGTCTGAGGGTAGGCAGGTTGAAGGACGAGGGCAAGTAAGCTTGATTATTTTCAATCAAATGGAGCGCAAGTTTTAGATCTCAGCTGATATTCTTTGAACCAAATTTCAATTAATAGTCCATTAATCCTTCTGTTACTAACGGTGATTATAATCTTGCGTCGTTGTATATTGTCGATCAGTTGTCGATCACTTCGAGATACCAAAATTCGAGCTCGATGAAAAAAAATTGTGGCTTCTTGCAGTCAGTAACTTTTGACAGAATATTACTTCTTGTTAGCATCAAGGATTCGAGTTTATGGTATGGATACGATTTAGAAGGCGTGAATCTTTGCATTTTTATATTTTCGTATCTTTTCTTTTTAAGTCTTAAAATTTGTCGTGTAAAAAATGAAAAACAAAGTGAAAATTTCAAGTGGTAATACAGTAGCCAAAAATTGAAAAGAGTAAAAATAAAAAAAGGTAACAAAATAAAATTGATTTGATTCGTGTTATATCAGTTTGAGGATTTTCTTTCAAAAACCTCGCATGGGAATTGATATTCTGTGCTTATCTTTATCGTTAGAATTAATGTGATCATATTAATTATATATAATCTGTTTTTGATAATTACTAATATAATTTATTTCTGCTGATTGGGAGTTTTATTTCTATCGATATTCTATGAATAGATATCCTTAGAGATAACATCTTCATTAATACGTTGGCTGTCACAGTGATCATCGGCTTAAATATTTATTATTGACAAAAAAAATTTTAAATAACTGGATAATACCAAAAAATCAAAAATGCATTCTCGTTGTACTTTTACATGTGACATAATATTTTATAAAAATTAAATATTCTGTACCATCATTTCCCTTGATTAATTAATTAATGCCAGATTACATTGTACCTCTCTTAATAAAATTATGTATGTTAGAGCCTCGCCTGAAATGATTTCCATGATAAAGAAGAATTCAGCTATGAAGGCTCTGGAAATCGCGAGACTTGCCAGAGACTTATTAGGTGGCAATGGAATATCAGATGAGTATCATGTCATTAGACACGTAATGAATCTGGAAAGCGTTGTTACCTATGAAGGTATGCAGATGAATATTCGACCGTTACGTCCATGTAATATTAACTCTTTAGAAATGGATTAAAAACTATTATTTAATGTTATTTGTTGCAGGTACGGGCGACATCCATAGTTTGATACTCGGTAGAGCTATTACTGGTATACAAGCATTTTCTGCATAAATCAGAGTAGTGATTCAAAATAATTATTCATTACATAAGTTTATATATATATATATATATATATTTTTGTACGAATTACATATTTGCAAAAAAAAAAAAATTTTAGCAAAAAAAGAAGAAAAAGAAAGGGTCGTAAAATAAAAACCAAAAAATGAAATGAAAGAAAGGACGTCTGACTGAGTAAGAAAGAAACGAAAAGATCGAAGATGATTTGAATAGTTTTAGTGAAGTTTAGTTTGGTTTCAGGTTTCTCTTAATTTTTATTTCGACACTGTCGAATTGCACATTGTTCATCCTCCTCGTTCTTTTGTTCGATAGTCGAAAGGGAGCGTAAAACAACACACGAGCTTCACCTAAAGATCAATTGTTCAACAAGGGCGTGCCACAACACAAGCGACTCCGATTAATCATAAATAAATTAAGTTTAATTGCTAAGTAATAAAACGTTAATTACATATGTCAATGATAATTAATTTAAGTACAACACACGTCTCGTGCAAAAGTGTAAAGAAGTTTCTTTTTCGTGCTACACTCAATTACCATTTTTTTTTTATTTTTTTTTTATGTGTTTTTTATCTTTATCTTGTTTGTTTTGGTTTATTTGGTTTGGTTTGGTTTGGTTTGCCTCTCTCACCTCGACATAGGTTCTTCATTTACCTTTTTCCATCCTTCTAATCTGTCTGTGTATGCGTGTATCTCATGTCTCTGTGTCGCTGTGTGTACGGTATTTTTTTTTCTCTTTTTCTCTTTAAATGGTTCTCGACTACAATAAGCTCTTGGTAAAACGTAGTAACATCGTAGTTTACAATAGTTTACAATCGCCCTCCGCGCCACCTCGCGTGTCTCTATTACATAGTTACACGTTTCCTCATGCTGTAATCGAATTTCCCGCTCGATCGTCCGGTCCTCGATTGTCCTCTGTCATTCACGTTGTTTCTCATTTCTTTCGTCCATTTTCTTCTCTCTCTTTTTCATATTGAATCGATAGCAAAGAGAAACAGGTCGAATTTCTCGTAAGTACTTTTGTTCAACAATCACGACACCATCGATTTCATCGGATTCTCGATCTCTGATCGGTCGATCGACGAGCGGACGCTAACAAACTGGTCACTTACAAGAAAAAACTAGCCTCTCGTCGATCTTCCCGACGGGATCGATCCACTCGATCCTGCGAGAAACTTCGATTCCATCATTTACAAATTATCTGTTTCTCTCTCCCTTCCCTCTCTGCCCCTCCCCTCTCGTTTCGCACATACACACACGCTCGCACATTCGTCCTCTCTATTCCGAAAATTTCGCTCGCAAAATCAACGACACGCCGCTATTCTCGGATCAGGCGAACCCCTACGCTCTGCGTTATGTCTCATTCTCGCATTCACTCCCGTCCATTCGTCTTGTATTCGTGTGTTCGTGTGTACGTGTGTCTGTGTGTCATTCACTAATGAATACGTAAGTGTAAACAATAAATAATGTATTTTTTTTTTTTTCATCTTTACTCGCGTAAAATCTACGATCCTTTGGTATGTCCACGCGGCGATCGTAATCGATCCGCGGTCATCGATCCAGCCGGTCGTCCTTTCGTCCAGCGAGAAGAAAGGAAACGACGCCGCCAAAGCGAGGGACCGAGATCGATAACCCCTCCCCGATCCCCTCGTTTCAGCCACTTTCCACGCACTCTCGTACACTCCTCGTATTTTCCTTTTACTTCCTCAACTTTTTCCTCCTCCCCACCCCCTACTCCCATTTCTCCAAATCGATCGTTTCTCAATCGCGCAGCTCCGCGTCTGGTCTCCGCTCGTTTTCCGCTTCAAAAAAAAAAACAAAAAAAAAAAGAAAAAGGAAAAACGTTGCACGATCGTACGTAGCTGTACGACTGTCGCTCACGGTGCAGCGCATTTTCGCGTTTAAAAACTCTAAAAAGGAGCCTCGTCCCGTGAAAATTTCCCGTTCTTCGTTTCTTCTTCCTTAAATCTCTCTTTCTCTCTCTCTTCTTTTTTCGCCTGCCCTCGTTCGATCTTTCATCCCCCTTTTCACTTTCTACTGAAAGAGAGAATACGTTCGTTCTGTGATCTCGAAGATATTCCCTGCTTCGACAGTTCTCGAACCCAAACCCGCGAACCTTCCAGCTTGGATACCGACAAGATGAACCCTCGTATTATAATAAATATAATAATGTATACTTGCTTTTGCACTTGTATTTTACATTATTTCATCTCTGATTAACTAATCGATACCTTATTGTCGTACGAACCGTTCGCCTGTTCTCTATATCCCCTTCATACCGTCTCTTCTAGATTACTTTTTTTCTTCATTTTCGCTGATGCTTGTGTGCCTTATCCCCAGAACATTCGCCCAGAAAACTCACCGCTCCAGTCAACAGACAATTAGTTCATGAACGGCCTCGAAACGCGGCCACAGGGTCCTCGGACTACATTTTACGTGGTTTCTGCTCTCGCTCGTGCTTTCCTCGCTACTCGCTTGTAATTGGCTCGTGAAGACTAGTGATACGATATCGTAGTCGACTAATTATATCATTACTTTGAATTGATATTTTTTTTCTCGACGAGGTCAGAAGTTTCTCTTTCTCTTGCACTTTCTCTTTGCCAACATTCGAAGCACAGCGCTGTTCATGATAATTAAATAGTACGTCAACTGACATAATTCTCATCTGCTGGATATGTGTCGTGCAACGATTGAAATGATTATTGTATTGATGGAAATAGATAATTCCATCAATAACGATAGAATTTCTTTTCTAAATAATCGAACAAACGTCGTACACATAAAGATTTGGAAAAAGTGCCCAAAATGCAAGTGACGAGAAAGATTATCTCGTAAAAACCGAGAGCCTCGCGAATAGTGGTCGAGTAAAGAGCAAAAACCAGCCCCTTCCCTAAACCATTCGCCATCTTGATGCGTACTACATAATGATATAATATATTACTCGATGTCCATCCCCAAAACAATTCCATCCCCTGTCCAAGGACTAACTTTTTGCGGCTACGCTTGTTCCATTTTCTCACCCTTCTTACATCTTCCTCTAACCTGTCCGATTTCTCTCTCTCTCTCTCTCTTTCTCTCTATCTCTCTTTCCTTTCCTCTCTTTTCTTCTCCTTCTCCCTTTCGTTCTTCTTTCTTTTTTTTTTCTATCGATTTAAAACTCGCGCGCGCGACTTGCGTCGTTGCAATATAAAAAAACGCGTATACACACACGGACCCGAAATAGATTCTCTTAGTCTCTACGGTTATTCTTTTTTTTTTTTCCTTATTCCCTTCTTTATCGTTATTATTATTTCTGCCTTTTTAATATATATATTTATATATTTATATATTTATATTTATAATATGTTCATTCGCCTACGTCTCGAGCTTCGTACGCCACCCGCCCCTCCGTCACACCGCCCCGTTCGTACGGAGGAGTGTACACGCTCGTCGAAATATACTCGTTCCCCTATAAACCGCGCCTATCTTCGTTCAACGATCTCGATTTTCTGATTTCCTTTTCCACTCCGGCCTCTTCTATTATAGTATTCACGGTGCTCTCACATGTGATCTCACCATTTTGCTTTATTCTCTCGTTTGCCGCTCGTTTCCCGCCGTCGATCGTCGATTCCAGACGATGTATCACGCATCGCGGACACGTTACATAAATAGATCATCGATTTAGAGACATCGTTCTCTTTTTCCCCTTTTTCTTCTTCTTCTTCCTCTCACGCTCGTATAGCTTTCATCCCCTTTCGCGTTCTTTCTCCGTGTGTCGTACCGCGGTCCACGCCCGTCGCGTTCATTAAACTTAACGTGTACGAACAATCGTCGATCGATCGAAACCGTGGATCGATCGACGATCGAGCCCCCATTTGATCGCTGGGGGTCTTTTTCTTCTATGCTAAATTATACATCCCTCTTCCCTCCCCCCCCCCACCCCTCCCCTCCCCGAGCCCATCCCGATCCTAACTAACCCCGGCTGCCTGAAAATGGCAATTATATTTATATATATATTTATATATATATAATATATCATTCATTTATATTTATATTTATATTCATATTTATATTTATATATTTATATATATTTATATTTATATATAGTATATATATAATTATATACTATGTTCTTGCTTTACGTTTAGCGGGTTCTGTTACTCTTCTTATTTTTTTTTTTCTTTTCTTTTTTTCTTTAACTTCCTGTTCTTTCTCTCACCTCGCGCGTGTGTAACATTAGCGTGCGTGTGTCCCCATCGGCTCCCCTATATTTTCCTACGATAAACCCCATCCCTTTGCTAACCACCCCTCCCCTTCCCCCCATCACCACCACCCTCCTGGTTCTCGAACTATCCCCCGGTTGGTTTTTCTCGTTTTCTCAGTCGAACGCGATGTCTCTTCTTCTTTATTCCCTCCTTTCATGACAGCTTCCTAGATTTCAGAAAATCCGACGAATAATTGCTCTCTCAGTCTCACTTACTTTCCCTCTCTCTCCACACTCTCTCCGTTTGACAAAGAACGCGTTTACAGCATGTTTGTATTAAGAATCAATTGTATCTTTTTCTCGTTACAATGATAAAACTCGCAATAATAATAATAATAATAATAATAATAATAATAATAATAATAATAATAATAATAATAATAATAATAATAATAGTAGGAATGACAGTAATATAAATAATGATAGTAATCATAATAATAGTAATAGTAATAATAAAAGAGGTGATGGCAATCCGCTTGATAATGACAATAACAGCAATAATAATTATCGCGTTCGCGAGTACAATTAATTAGTAATCGCAATTTAAACTCGTATTTACAGACTTATCGTACAGATAGTTTTCTCTTATCGCGTTCTTTCATCTCCTTCCCGTGATTCCCCCGAATTTTTCCTAGACACATCTACTCCCCTCCTCGAGTGAGTCACTCGACGATCCTCCGATCGCGATTTCCCCTCGTTTTTATTTTTTGATAGTCCTTCTCCTCGCCAAAAATTTCCGGTTTTTCGAACCACGCGAGTGGCCTTCCTCTGAACGATGCGACGATTTCTTTGCAGTCTGTATCGAGTTTACACTGGATTTTATGACACACGAAGATTGATATTACCAGCTGTTTCGGTAGTCTTTTTTGTGAAATTGTCTAGAAACTTGCAGTTCTTAACACTTTGAATTCCTCGGTTTGTGGATTAATATTAATAATCGTAACTTGGGTGTATACTCTGCGAATTTCCGTTTAAAAACTTAGTTTACAATCTCTTGTCTAATTCTGCTTTTTTCTTTTTTTTAAAGAAAAGAAAAAGAAAAGATGCTTGCTCCAAAATGTCCAAGATCATCCACGTCTTTTCAAAATCTTTCATCCTCACATTTCCCTTCTCTGTTCTCTCGTCTGATCAACTCTACAGTTTCAATTTTTTGCATTTCCATAATCTTTGATCCTTGTCTTTAACACTTAACGTTATCAACTCGTTTTCTACTTTGAGATTGATGTTCAGCATCGAGCCAAGTGGTCTCGAACGTCGTTTCCAGTTCTGCTCGCGTTCAACGGTATCTGATCGAAGTGTTTGTTTAATAAATTCGACGCATCGTTCGCGTGAATGTCTTCCACGTCGATATATTTTTCTGTCAAGATCAAATCGCGCCGGATGGAAAAACTTCCATGAAAGCTCGACGCCATCTTACCCGTCAGACCCCTTGCAAATCGTCGTGATCTATCTCGCCTTCAACCCCCAATGATACGCACACGCCACCAGAGACAATAGCACTTCATCGAAAACCCGGAGAATTGAATGTTTGTCCACGTGTATCACGATTCACGCGCAATCATTCTTCAGTGTTGGTTTTGTGAAACAGCGACGCTCCCCTTATAGTTAATTAAACCGTTATTACAATAACATATGTTTACTTTGTACTATATATGATCTTATAATCGACGGCCGCGACGCACGCTTCCGTTTCCTCTTATTTCATCTGTGTGTAAGTTTCTTTTTTTTTTTTTCTTTTTTTCTCCGTTTTGGTACGATTAGTTTTTCTAGAACTTCCGCCCTCTCTCTCTCTCTCCCCCCCTCTTTCTCTCTCTTTCGCCGTACGCGGTGACTCATGAACGATCAACCCCATATCCAGATTTCTCTGCTCCGTTCCGTCGTTTGTTTGTTTCTCGTTTCGTTGCATGCCGACCAGGGTCGAAGCTTTCCCTCTCTGTGGAAACGGTAAAGAAACTGAACGTCGATCGCGAGGAACCGAAAGAACACGGAACAAGAACTCGCGATTTCTCTAATTTCTATACAAATTCGGGGCTAGTAACAGACTAGTACGGAATCTCTATGCAGACGAGTCGTCGTACACTGAATCTAAATCAGACCGTCGAATGCGTTTGTACCACTCCCCTTTAACACCTGAACGTCGTTATTTTTCGTACGATTTTCCTCGTGGCCGCGAGGATTTGAAAAGCTTCGAGAAACAAAGGAGGATTGAAATCGCACGCAATAAACGAAAAGAAAACAAAAAAAGGAAAAATAATCCGCAAGACGAGTTGTTCAGCGAGGAATGGCTCGCGTGCAATCGGGAAACGCGAGAAAGCTAGTCTCATCCTGGAACTCGGTTCCTTCTCCATCACCGCCTCACCGAATCGCGAAAGTCTCTCTCTCGCTCCTTCTCTCTCTTTAATATGTACAATAGCACAGCACAATTGCGGTACGATATCGAGTGCGGTACGCAAAATTTCTCTCTCTCTCTCTCTCTCTCTCTCTTTCAATTTTTCTATCATTCTCGCTCACACACGCACATACACACACACACACACACACATACGCTCGTTTAACTCTTGTCTCTATATGTTCACTCTGTTTCACATACACGCGCGCGCGCTACATTCCCTGCGATTTCGCATGTCGTCGAACATCAAGACCACTAATTCTCGCGAGCGATTCAAGCTCCGTGTCCCGTCTGCTCCTCTTCTTCGTCGATTCGCACGAAACAGCGTCCACTCTGATATACAATGTTCATTAAACATACGTAGAATATATCACTTGGCACGTGCACTCTCGACACGATGCCACATTTGTTTTCTCTTTCTCTCTCTCCTTCTCTTTCTCTCTCTCTTTTCTTTTCATCTCGCGTTAAATTAGTTTCGGTGTCTCAGTGTTTCAGGTATGCGTGTGTGTTTCGTATGTCGTGTGTTTGTACGTGTATGTGTGTTTCTGTGTGTGTGTCTGTGAATTAGTATGAAACGTGTATTAAGAAACGAAGCTGTTCTTTCGCGTCCTTTTTTTTTTTTCCTGGTTTTGACGGGTTCTTTCGGAGTGTGTTCCTTTAGCGACCAACGAGGACACAACGAGTCCCAACGCACCCTCTTTGATCGTCGATCCTTGACCGCGCGAGTCTCTCTCCCTCCCCCTTTTCATTCGACTACACGTTTCTCCGCATTTCTGGGACTCCGTCTCTTTTCCTTTTTTCCTGCCCTTTCTTCTTTTTTTCTAAGCGCAATTCGAGGTCGCGGACGTTGCTGTTTCGAGAGTGGAAAGATTTGGGAATTTGGGAGAAAGGAAGGTTCGATCGTGGGGTTACGGGTTCAGAGAGAAGATTGAAAAGAACAGTTGGTTTATGGTCTGAAACAGCGACGTGAATCGTCCTCGACAGTCTTCCTCGATTATTATAACGATTCTCTTTTTCTCTTCTTCTTCCTCTTTCAAATATAAATTATAGATTTTTTTTTTTTTTTGTAGAACGTATTCTCCGAGATCCTTCGCGACTTCTTTCGCTTCGAGAACGGAACGTGGCTCATTCTGCACCCTCGTTCTTCCTCGAAACGAATCGAAACAAACTCTAACACACGATCTACGTGAAAACATGTTTCTTAATTCGCGAAGGATCAACGCGTTCAATCCTCGAATGGGGAGAAAGTACAACATATACGCAAATACGATTAAATACGGACAAACTTGACAAGTGTGCAAAGGATTGAACGCGCCAGAATTGACGAGCAGTTTCTCGAAGAAGGCTGCCAGCCTCGAAACACGCGTTCATCTAGAGAACTTGAGGCTCACCCCTTGCAATTTTGACTAGATAAAAGGATTGGCCGGCCCTTCGTCGGACCACTCCAACACGCGCGGACTAGAAAACGCTCTGAATCGAGGTATCTTATTCTAATATGGCAAATTATGGCACCAAGTTCCCGGAGAATTTCGGACATTCGAATCGCGCGATCGTGAATACGAACATCAGGGTGGAGAACGGGTTCTCGCCGTTTAAGGATCGACGGATCCGTACGATTTCTTTCGACGCGGTTCCACGATGCTCGGTTTCACCCTCCCCCGCTTCCTCCCACTCCACCCCCCTGGAACGTGGTTTTCGTTTTCTCGAATAATACTCCTCATCCTCCTTTCCCTTTCTCATTCTCTTTATCTCCTTCCTTTTCTTTCTTTCTGTCTTTTTTTTTTTTTGTTGTTTCTTGAATTCACGGAGTCCGGAGTCTGAGCGAATCGATGCTGGAAATTTTGAAAAATTAATCGAGTCGCAAACGACGTTTCGAACATCGAGGGAAAGTGAATGCGTCGTTTCGCGGGACGTAGCGAGGTTGGAACTGCAATATTCACGAACAAGGCTGCCACCCGTTACTGTCGTTAAAAAATTATCACAGTGACCGTGCCTCTCTCGGTGCTTGGCTATAAGATAATGACGCCCAGCGTGCACGATTCTTCGAGCAGTTCCCGAGCCTGCCTGCCTCGTTTCTTTCGTTTCGTTTCGTTTCGTTTCCCCCCTCCCCCCCCTCTTCTCTTAAAACGCTTCGAAAACATCCCGTCTTACGAAAGTTCGAACGCGTTAAGCACGATCGATTACCGCGAAAATTTCGTGCTCCACGTTCCTCACGGCAGTCTGTGATCGTTTCGAAACTTCGCCAGCTTGAACACTTTACTTTTAACCCATTGATGATCAACGTTGCAACGTTTGCAGCCGACAGTGTCATTTTGCTCGATTTCAAGAATTCAGGATCACATTCAGCAATTTTGTGAAGTTTGAAAAGATCGAAGATAACTTTATTGAACAAATTTCGCTGGAACGTGATGGATATTGATTTCGTCTCCAATTTGTATATAGCGTGCCTTTATTTTATTCATTATTAATGGCTATTCACGCTCATTGTCCCGCTCGTTTGGCCCTCAACGATTTAAATTGATCGGTCCGACGTTCCGTCTCGTGGGATCGATCGAATTCACGCGAACAATCCCTAACGTCCCTCTTTCTCTCGCTTCCCAGCCTCTACGAAATATCTCAAACATAAATATTTCATAAATCTACGCGCATTGGTGCCTAACAAAATTCATCAAACAATGTAGATTCCGCTATGCGGCCGAGAATTCGTCGAATTCTTCGAACGCCAAATAATTTAGCTAAGCGAGGCGCGGCGACAAAGGGCCGCTCGCCGCGTCGAACAATCCCCGGAATCGGGCCTACTGTCCCCGCTACGTCGTCGAAACGTGCCCCCTCTCTCTCTCTCTCTCTCTCTCTCTGGCAGAGGGTCACAACAACGACCCCCTCCCTCCACCCACCACCGAACGTAAATTCGGAAATTTGTTTTTGAAAACTGACGTTCCAGGTCAGTCGGGCGTCTCGGGTGATATCGCGAGCGTCGCGCCGCGTTAAGAAATCGCCGCCCTTACGAGAAGGGCAGATCTTCCTCGGGCGACTCGTCGTGGTACTCCTCGTGGTCGGACGTGTGTCACAAAACGTCGCTTGGTTGCCGTTGCCCGATACCTATCGTGGGCGATAGCTGTCCCTCCTCGACTGCGACTGTCTTCGGGTCCTCGTCCTTCCACTTGTCCATGGAGCGGCGTCGAGCGTTCATGAAGAAGTTGCCGACCGTGGTCGGCTCCAGGCCCAGCTGCCTAGCGATTGTCACCTGCATCTCTTTCGACGGCCTCTTGGTCTCCTGAAACGGTATCGATATCGTGAGCTGTTGCATCGTTAATCACGTCGTCCGACTTAATACCCGACGACTGAATCGCGAAATTTCCATCAGTGATAATGAATATTGAAGTGAAAGGAACACTTGTAAATAGGGTACGCAAGTTTTTATTCGCGTCAAGTCTCTAAAAATATATCTTCCTTTTTGTGTCTATAAAGTATCTAACAGAAATATCAGAAATGGTCATTTTGACCATTTTGGTAGTGTTAAGTTTTCTTAATGTTCTCTTGCGATAAGAATTATATTTTTCTGTGTCCCGATTTATTCAATTTTATTATCATTTCGTCGTTAGTAATATTTTCGTGATATTTTTGTCGTTTAATTTAATTTTGTACTTTATAACTGTCCAATTCGGTTTAATTTGATCCTGTTTGATTTCGTAATTATTTGATTCTACCATTTTGTTCATTTTATTATTATTGATTATTATTATTTTATTATTATATGCAGTTCAATTTAATCATCGTTTTATTTCATTATCACGTTACGTATACTTCCTTTATTTTATTGTACATCATTCGTCGCGTCTCTACTCGATATATCTTGTCTAATTTTGTTTGTTTGTCACCTTTCATCTTAATTCACCCATACGAAACAAGAATCTTTCGAACAAAAGTGATCAGTGTTTTACACAACTAGAAATGAATAGAATGAAAGTCAGTAGACGTAAAATTACCTTAGAACGAACATTAAATTGGGCTGGTTTAATAATCCAAGCATGCTATTCTTGCGAGAAGTGAGAAACGAACTTTCACAGTAGAAAATGTCTAACAATAATATAGAAGGAGGTACATTGAGTGGATTCAAAGGACGACAGTGAATGGTTCATGATTCATACAACGAGACATAAAATTACCAGATCTGTAAACAAGCAGATTTTTCGAAGAACGTGGCTTGTTATTGGATTACAAAGACACTTATTTCCAAGATGTTTACGTTTGTGAATGTTCATATTGTCATTCATGAAGAACTTTGATTTGTGTATAAAACGTTTCGAAATTTCATTAACACTGTAACGAGACGATGGTTATATTGGTAAAAAGAAAAACAGATCTGAAAATATAAAAGTTACAAGATATTTATTGCAAGCATAATTATGTTATTTCATTTTCGTGAAAATTTAATAAAATTAATAAATAATGTAAAATCAAATATATGAGTGCAATCAATTTAGACATATGTAGGTATAATTAATATTATTAATTGGCTGTTTAAGTACTTTTATAATACATACGAAATAGGCCTACACTTGTATTAAATATTTTATAATTTTTGTATACTTATTTGTCTCAAATTTGATCAATATAATCTTCATAGTCGAGTCTCATTACAGTGTTGATGAAATTTCACAATGTTTCACATAACACGTATAATATATTTATAAAATATTCCTATTAGAGTTCGTGAAAATAAACTTTTTTTTACTGTTTCGTAAAAATAAATAAAAATGCATTATTACGTTAGATTAGATTTGCACTTTAAAAATTCTCAAATTTAACTTGATATTCCATTAAATAAATTAAACTGAGGAACCATTAACTTCAAAAGTTTTTCTTCGTAAAGAAAGAAGAATGCTACGAAACTGCGTAATCGTACTGAAAATTGATGAAAAACATATAATATATTTCTCGCCTATTAAATATCATAGCAAGTACTTCACTTTGAATAGCTTATACATTTCTCATTATTAAACTGTTTTAATATTATATTCTATTAGACTGTGAGTATTTACAGAAATTCACATTTTTATGAATACAAGTGAAGAAATCAGAAATAAATTATTTTAGATACTATACACGGTTTCGTCTTTACGTTGAATTTCAGCTTTCTGATTATAATAGAGTGACAAACTTACTAAAATTACTAGAAATATAGAAACTATGGTAGAAAGTATTCTGAGATCTTAATCTTCAGCAGTGATTTTAAAAATCTGATTCTTTTTTTAATATGAATGCCTCAACAGTGATTTTAGTAGTATTTTTGCTGTATCTACACAGTGTACCTGTATGTGAACAAGATTATAACATATTGCCTGCGAGAGTGCACTCTTGTTACTTTAGCCGTTTTTTATTGTATTACCCCTTGATACTGTTTTCACGATAGTTAGGTTTGCGAGAAACTCATGAAATTTTACCAGAGGACAAATATCGTATGAAAATCTTTAATTAAATCTTTACCTGATTCTTTACTTATTTAAACGACTACATTTATTATTTTATAAACTTACAAAGACAAACACTTGTAGAGACCTCGTTTCTACTCGACAGACCAGTCACCTCAAACACTTGACACGAAATATCAAGACTAACATGTGTACGTTTTGAAGATAAAATTACAGAAAATTCTCGAAACGCAATGACTTTGCTCTGGATAAAACGTCATGTCTTTAAATTAGGAAACAAAATAGAAAATAAAGCCCATAATGTCGTAGTGGAATTCTAACAAGTATAAAAATGGATTGATAAGTTAAAATGGAATTTATAAATAAGCGTTTTGTAAGAGCTTCTGTTTAAACATAAACGCCGTTTATTCGAACCAAATTTTAATCAGTACTCGATTGAACGAACGCTTGCTGGTTGAATCTATTCATTTAAACCTGTTGTACGAACAAAAAGTCACTAATAGAATCATTGAACTTGGATCACACGAACCATTTATCCCCCGATAGCAAGTTCATACAAACGAGTACTACTTACAATAATTTTAAAAACAAATCCATCGTCTATCAAATCTTTATGACACTTTTCAATATTGCGATAATAACGATTAGTAAAATTGCATTAGCAATTGAAATCGCATCAGCGTACGAGACAACATACAGTCCAGGATCCACGTCTAATCCCACGAATTAAGAAATATTATTCAGGATATAAGATGTCGGATGATACAACACGAAGATATATTTTTTCTTTCATGTAATTTATTCAGCGGCGATCCAAAGTCGAACCGGTTTCAGTATTCTCGATAATTGAATAAATAAAACGCGGATTAAAAGACCATTGGTTTACGAACGATACGATCGACTTGCTAAATTAAGGAACCGGGTTTGTTTATTCCAGAAGCGCGACGGTGTATTTCCAGTTTGATTAGCCGATTAATGAATTAGAATCCAAAACGGTTTGATCGTCGTTCAGATCAATGGATATTCACGGGATAGCTTCTGGGATTTGCCAATGGGTTTTCACCGGTGTCTCTCGGTGTCTCTGCAGTTCGATCCGAATCGCCTCTTGCTGTTCTATCAATATCTACGTATAACCGATCCGATCCGATTCGTTCGCAAAAGAAAGAAAAGACAAAAAAAGGAAAGAAGAAAAGACCTGGTGTTAATTAAAACTTAAGAACAATAGCCGCTGAAACAAAGATAATTTCCGGCGAAAGAATCCACCCGTCGACGTTTCTCGACAAGCTCGCTTCGAACTTGGGAGTAGGGGCCGAATCTTAATAAATAAATATCAATGGGAAGAAAGCGGCAGCATTCCGACGCTGCGTTCTCGATAGACCTTTCGCCGATGGAAACGCATCAAATAGGAAGCTCTGTGCACCGACGAGCACTTGCCTTTTTTCCTCCCCCTCCCCCTCTTTGACTTCTCTTCCTCCGCTAAATTAATATTCATCGCTTCTCTGTCGGCGCATCTCAACCTACAAATCCACCGCTCTCTGAATCGAGAAGTCGAAAGGCTGTGTTTCTCTCGCTCGCTCGGTACTTATTTTTGTTCCGCGAAGCGGGCCACGTTGCCGGAACCGGAAGGCTCGAAGCAAGAAAACGGGCGGTCCGATCGCGGACACGGCTAATGGTAAACATTTCTGTACATGTGGTAAACGGGCTGGCACGCTTTCTTCCCACGCGACGTTTCTTACTCGACGTAGGTCGATCAATAACACGGACCGAGCAGCTCGAATGAGTGAGAGAGACAGAGAGAGAGAGAGAGAGGGTGAGAGAGGAGGAGGAGGGAGGGTATCGATTGCTCGAAGGAACAATTATTACAAACCGATGGCCCAATGCGCGTGCACTAGAACGCAATAATTAACGCGTTATGTGCGAAACGCAATCGTTTAGCCTGATGAAACCGATCAAATTAGGATGCTCGATCCGACACGAATTACGCTTCTGTTCCCCCGTGTTCGACTTAACCCTCTCCCCCTCTTTTTTGATCGTTATTGAGAGGAAATGGCGCGAGGGAAGGACGAAGCGGGGAACGATAATTTAATGAAGATGGTTGAATCGTTTGATTGAGTCTCGCGTGCTACGATTTTTGGGGACGGAACGACCATTGTTTTTCCACGAATAGGGATTAATCGGGGTTAATCGTTTCATGTGCTTAATCCGCGAGGGTTACGAGGGCTCGTTTGGAACAGGAGGGAGACTTTACTTGTGAAATATGACTTAACATCGTTAGGTTGCGATACGTATAATGCTGCGAAAATTCTGCCAGCTGGTTTGAAAACTAGAAAATTTTTAATAATTCGCATATTGTTCGTGATGTTCAACTTTCACGACTTGGGTGTAATAGCTCGTGTTGAATTTCTCGAGTCTCTCACTTGTGTACGTTCATTCTTTATTTAAGAAATTGATTAAACAATAGGAAAGAATGAGTTTCTTAATTACACAATTCGATCGTTCAACGACAAGCTTTTACGTTAAAGATAATAGTTTGCTTTGAACTTCTCGCGCTTATCTTTGCTAAAAAAGTTAAATTACTTGTCACTGAATCTCAACATCTCTCTTATTGATTGTCACAATTTTATCAAGTAAAATAACGACATCCTCAAGAGAACATAGCTCAATTTTACATTTGAAAAATTGACAATTCTTTGCACGTACCAATTATCATCATCAATTGCAATAGATGTTCCGGCTCCATTCTCATTGCAACCCTCAATACCAGAGCAACCAACATACTTTAACGCGTATCAAACTATTCCACGTATAAATCACTTAAACAATTTAAACGATAATAATCAAAGTAGATAAATTTAAATCTTAAGTCCGGTCTTGTTGGACTTATTCGGCTGTTCCGGTGTTAACGTTTCGTAATTACGTAACAGGGGCTTGGTCGCAAGTTGCAACGAGGTTGCAATCTCGATTTTCAGGAGTCGGTGGAGATTTTTGTGGGGAAACTCGGTTGAGCAAGAAATTACTTGCATTTATTCGGAAACAGTGGTAGACGTTTAAGGAACTGTATTGATATCCTGTCTGCCTGTAATTCAGCGCGTGTAACGCAACGAAACGAAGGTCTGCTCTACCTCTGTCTACAGGCTAGCAGTTCGGTATAGAGAGAGGCGTATCAATTGTTGGAAATACGAGACATTATCGGCGCGAGGATCGTGATTATTCCTTGACAGCCACTATGCGCGCCGGTGAGACCGTGTGCGATGGAGAAAGGGGGACACGAGGAGGTTACGTACGTCATGGGGCGAACGGTGTACATTGAATCTATCGAAAACGATGGGAGAAAAAAAAAGGAACATCTAGATCCCTTTGCTGTTCTAATAAACTGGCATCAATTGCGTGTAATTACTGGATTGTACAATATTTATGCATTTATAGGGAATTTTGATGCGCGAGTTGCACATAATCCATAAAATATCCAAGCAACAGTGTTCCTTGTAATATTCTGTTCTCAGAAATATCAATTTGTATTGTAAAATTCGTAGTCTAGCAATATCAGACAGTAATAATCGAGGTAGTTTAATATATTTTTAACTTGAGAATCTTGCTTGAACATTAATTATATTTATTGGTAATTCGATATTTACCCTCCTGTAATTGAGATTTTATTTATTTGCGCGAAGAAAAATTTTACCTGATTACAGTAATTATGATTTTTAATTAATGAATCTGAATTGACAGGGGTGACTTACGTACGGTGTGACTGGTTTTATTAATTTTTAATATTTCTGTACGCACGCATGAGACAGAGATATTTTCTAAAATTCATTTAGTAATTGAAGCAAGTTCAATGACAATTCAACTCTAAGAAACAAAGTGAACAGTGTTGAAAATGTTTTGTACGCGAATCAGAGAGACGATTAATGCAATGAAACTGACCGATCTTTTATCAGTGATTCGACGTACTTGATAGAATTTGTTATTTGTGTATAATAAAACGTATCGAATGACAAATGAAATGAATGTTAACGAAATAAAAGTACAACCTCATTGATGTACGCACAGAGATAGAAATATTGTTCGAGATCATTTGAATTCATTCACGCAGTTAAATGAGCAATGAATTCAAGCTCAAGCGAAACAAGTAACGATAAGTGAAGAAATAAAAACGATGGATATCAAGGAAACAATTAACGCGACAAAACTTATCCTTTCACCTTTCAAGTTCAAACGAGAGTGAGGACAAAATATTTAATCTTAAAACCGAGTGAAAATGTTGATTCGATGATATCAGGTCGATCGAAAGGATCAAATTGAAGAGAGTCTTGAATTAAATGGGGGTCGATCGTTTCCATTCGGTAGGATTTTATCGACGGCCAGATCGTGCACGCCGAGGGGATCGAAGAAGTTTAAAAGTCGTATAATCGAGTGGAAAATAGAAGCGGAATGCGAGAAAGATCGAGCAAAAGCGTTAACTGGGCTAAGGTCAATTCGCCAACTATTTGGCATACTTCCAAAGAGCCCGGTCGAACCGGCGCTTTTCCCCCTTTTCCAACGGAACGTCTACATTATTTTCATAGTTGTCCCGTGATCGTATCTCAAACTGCACTTCGTTCAAACAGAGCCCTCGAAATTAGCTTAAGTTCCCAACTGCGGCAGGTTCGAATTCAAGGGAGATAGAACGAAATCTACCTCGACGTTTCACATAGTACAGCCAGGCACCTCTTGCGCGGTTTAACTAATATCATTTGCGAAATTCTGCGAGTTACGAGGACGTTGCAATTTATGCACATCTGTGTTTTTACGAGTGTTTGAATTTAGAAGAAGTAAAATTTAAATGGAAATTTGTTACATAATTTCAATATACTGTTAAGAGTGATTCGTTCTACAATTTGAGTGTACATTACGCGAAATAATTAGGGGAAATCTGCTTGTTTACAATTAGATCGCTTTTCGTTTTCACTTTGATTTTTACGTCCATTGTCGTGAATAACGCGTGCCTGTAAATGAAAATTGTCTTTGTATCAATTTTTATTACGGAACTACATGAATAACATGTCAATCCACCAAGTCTCGGGGACATTTTTATTCTTGTTTGCCTGGTTGCTGTTTGTTTTGAATATATTAGAGTAAATTCTACTTTCTTCATTTTCTATGTTTTTGCGTATTGTGTCGGCTTTGATCAATTTCTCACTCAAACTCGAATGCATAAATATTCGTGGTTAATAGCAATACTAGTAAATAGCAATTTCATAGTTTCACGAGTACAATTAAGGGAATGGGAGCTAAAATTTATTTGCTTTTGTGTCGCGTTACTTATATGTGGGAGAAACAGAATGACATAGAGATTTATACATACATATATTGAATAAAATAAAAAAAAAAAAGAATAAATGAAATTTCCATCATATCTAAAAAAAAAAAAAATAGATGGAGATATAGATGCAGTGGAATACATAAAATTCCTATATTTTATGAAAAATCATTTAAATTTCTAAAAATACACTGTTTTACATCTATAAGATTTCTAACAAAAATAACAGATTATTTAACCACTTATAAATTTTGATCACTTTGGCAGTTCTAATGAGGAAACGAAACAAGAAAATTTTTACGAAAGATTTACGTAAAATTCTCCGGTAAAGAACGTGTTAAATAATTAACAAATATTTCACTTTCGATTATATACTTTTGCATATTGTGTGCATTCTTTATATTTCTGCACTCTAACGCCACAAAATCCGCACTCTATATGTAATATGTAGACTGTATCTATATAATAAATATTCTCGCATGAAAAATAAAGTTTATTTAAGACAGTTTGTGCAACGCACGTGTCCAATCTAGAATGTTTCATTCATCCTTTTCTCTTGATTTTCCAATATTATTAATTATTAAACTGTTGCACAAGAAACCTTCATTCTAATATAAACTTAATTCACGGTTGGAAAAAGAAGAGTATTAATATTATGTGCAATGTGTGTTCTATATAAAAAGGTATTATTTAATTAATTGAAAAATATATTTGTCTCTCTCTCTCTCTCTCAAAATACGAAAAAATTTTATTAACGATTATGCAGAAAAAGAAATATTCTCTCGCAAACAACATCCAACCCTAAAAAAGTTAATTGAATCGAGCATAACAAAAATTCGATGAAATTTGAATCTCGCCCAAATCGAAAATTAAGTTCAATAATTAAATCCTCGATCAGATGAAACGTAGATCACGACTGTGCCAATGTAGAAACATAACAAACCTCAAAACGTAGAACCGAAAGTAAAGTTTAACAATCTAAGGCTTGATCGAGGGAAACGTTGATTACGATTATAGCAACGTAGAAACGTAGAATCTAATCGAAAATTAAGTTTGGCAATTGAAGGCTTGATCGAATAAACCGTAGATTACGATTATAGTATCTAACGTGGAGACGAAAGGAGCCTTAATCAAACGTTAATTAACTCTGATGTGAACGTCGTTCGATTAAAATTCATACTTAACCCCGAACACCGAACTCAATTCAACCGTGCATAACTCGGATCGAGAACGATTCGAGCTCGAGCGTGGCCGAGTGTAGAATAGATTAGAACTAATTTTCGACCACACCAGTCCTTCGGTCGAAAATTAGTTGAATTTCGAAGACGAGCTGGCCCATGGATTTCTTACTCGTTCATTGAACACCCTCGTACTTTTCTCTCTGAACAACGCAAACACGAACGTGTTACCAAGCGTGAGGCCTTTCGAGGATTATAGAATGTTAACACCGCGGCGTTGAATGGCCGCGATATCGACGATTCGAGCGAGGTATCGAGTGAGCAGCCGCGAACGCGAATTCCGCGACGTCAACGACGATTTCTTTTCTTCGTGTTTTTCTAACAACGACATGATTTGTGACCCATGCTCATAGGGAGGGGGACATTTGGCAAATTTTATTTGGCGTGGTTCCTCAATTTCTGGCGCTGTGAAATTTATTTGGTCAGGATACTTGCCGGAATTTTGTGAAACGTAGTTATTTTGCACAGTGTCTGTCGTAAATATTCTACTGATTATCAATTATGCCGTCTGCTGATTATATTTGCTTAATAAATTTTACTTCATTCGGCGTTAATGTTCGAAAAGTTTATGTCGTTTCTAAGAATTATTCGGAAAATTATGATTTGCCGTAAATTTCTGTGAAATAAATGCGAATTAAAATTATTGCGCTAAATACAGTGATGAACGTATTAAATTTGATGTAGGCCATCTAAATATCTCCTCAAACTGTGATGATGTAAAAAATATTTTTTTCGTGATGTGAATGATATCAAGAAACTAGTATCAAAAAAGGATATCTCTTTTTACTAAAGTCTTTCTTTTTGCAAGATTCTCGATGCTTTTTTGCATATACCCATATATATTTTTTATTGTATAGTTAGTAAAAATGACCTCAAATCCAGTGATACCCAAAATTAAGTTAAAGAATTAGTTTTTCTACTTTATCAGTATCGCATTTCAAAATATTAACACAAATGTCTCAAGAAATGCTCAGTGTGTAAGAAAAAAAAAAAAATGATTTCAAGAGATTAGATTGAGATATTTTAAAAGTTCTTCAACGTATGCACAAATATTTACTGTTTTGTAATAGATACATAAAATGACATTGTTGAATCTGCGTTACTGCTTCCATCGTTTTGTGAGAAACGCACATGAGCATTTAATCTGTGTAAAGTAGTAACCTTTTGCTTGAATCTTCCTGTGCCCCCCTCGATCTCCTATAATCCCCTGAAAGCATTTTCTTTCATCAAGTTTACTTTTTCAAATATTTGCATTTATAGATTAGAGTGGGTCAACCATAGTTTAGGTTTGAGAGACAGATTTGAGTTATGTTTAAGTTTAGACTCGGGTTAGGTTAGTATGTAATCCAACCAATCTTCTAATTTTAGTCCAACTTTTTTTACTTCAAATTAATTCGTAGCTTCATGGTCTGAATTTATCTACTGTTGCACGTATTTTGGAACACATAGAGTTAAAAAATTAATTTCTAGTTGCAAATCCATTGCGATCCACAGTAGAAAGATTAAATATTTCAGTAAATTCAACTTTGAAATTTCATTATTTCATTATGACACTCTATTTTATTTTTCTCCTATTAGATTGCGGATGTTTATGTATTTTTGATAAATTTGCTTACGTAAAAAGCATAAAATTCTCAGCACGGATGCAAAAATATGCTATTTTAAGTATTTGTAACTATTCTGACACTTTGATCGATTTTTACGTACCAGTATTGATGAATAATTAAACTTAGAAACATCACTTGTTATTTTTGTTTCTGCAGTGGATAAATTGTAGAGCTAAATTATTTGCTCACTTACAATACATATTATATATACATTTAGTATTTAAATATTGTTGCAAAAATCTTGCATTGAATATTGAAATTCGTTCTATCGGTTTAGAAGAATCATTTTAATCTATGAGAATTGACGGAAGCGATTCTACAAGATTTGATCAGCTCTATTATTATCTATATTAGTTTTTCAGCAGATAATTTAATTTTATACATTACAAGTGCAATAATAAACAATAACTTTGTCAAAAGAATATAAATTGTAGAGCTCTCTCTCTACTCAATACGTGTATACTAAAGTTTGGATATTTTATATAATTTTATGCATGTTTCACGCTTTCAATATTTCTCGCGAAATGGATAAAAAAAATCCAAAACTCCGACAACGACAATTTTCGTCCTTTCAATCGCGAGACAATCCAATAGATGTGCACGTCGCACAATTCAGAAGATAACGTTTATTAAAATTACGAGGCACCGATAGAGATACGAAATTTCCATAAACGTCCGTAATCTATCCGTAATGTTCCGCAGAGTTCGCTTTACCGCGAGCCAGTATCTCCTCCATTCGGTATCACTCGATTCCCTTTTCCTCCTCCTTATCCAGGTGTTCTCAGGGCGCGTGCATTAATAAAGGGAGGCTGATCTCTCGCGTGCACGCGGAGAAAAACGCGGAGGGGACAGCGCGACGACGCGGGTGAACCGAGAGGATGGTAGGTTCCAGCCCTGTCGCGCGTAAACCCGCCTCTATCGATCCGCGTTGAATAATTTCGCGGACGATTCCTTGGCTGCGCGCTTCGATCGCCATCGTGATCGCGGTCACACGCTCGAGAACCAGCATCGATATCGTTAGCACGCCGAAAAGAACACCATTCCCCACTCCCCAAACACACGCACCCTTTCAACGACAACTTTTTCCTCGACGAGTCGCGAAATTTCGTTCCCCTTCCCTTTTTATTTTCGCGCAACTCCACGGTGGGCTCACGTGGAAGTCATTTGAGCGTTTTACGAATGCATTGTGCACGTTCTACGAAAGAATTTTTACACTACACGTCTGAAATCTGAAGATATATGAAATATACTTGATGGTATTATCTGTTGTTTTTGAAGGAACTTTGTTGAAACGAAAACTGTTTAGTATAAAATTCTAGCCTGTTCGTTATACTACCATCGGGCTCGTAATGGCGACTAGTTACGTATCTTTTAAGAAATATTTCTACAATGATTAAAAATAGGAACGAGTCTTTCCTGTTCGCTTTTCTTTTTTTCTTCTAGTATTTCTCTTAGTCTTCTAGTATTTTCTAAAACGTCAAACGTTATAAAACAATCTAAACCGAACTACAATAAAGTAACAAAAACAAATTTAGCGAAAACGTGCTTGACAAGATCGCTCATCGAGCAGAAACGAATATTACTTCGCGTTAATTCGCTATCTTCTGCACGAGTTACCGATAATTCTTCGAAATATCTCGATGTTCGTTTCTAAAACGAAAATTTACGTTCAATGGGAGAGCGGAGATTTCTACTGAACAACGTACTTCAGAAATACAAACGTTTCTTTCCCGACATTTTTTCTTTTTTTTTTTTTTTTCTTTTTTGCAAACGAAACATTCCGAAGTTAAAACACCGTGATAGCAGAGTGAATGCAAAGTGAATTGTATTTGGAGCAACGCGCGGTACTTCTGTTGAAACGTATGAAATAAAGTTTGTTACCGCTTGTTGCGATAACTCTCGACGCACTTATCCATCGCAAATATTTGTCATTTCTGTGCTTGTATCGAAAGCATCGGGCAAAGGCTCATCGAACGTATAATACGAACGCATCGGTTCTGCCGATTGTTTTCGCCTAACGCGTAACGCGAGTTCATCGCCTCTATGGATAACTTACGCTAAACGCATATATGGGTTCATCGTGTTTGCAAGGGGTTAATCGTAACTAAAACACACGCGTCACGGTCTCATTCACATCATCGTAAACTATCCGTAGGTATACTTGAGAATGTTCGACGAGTATACTCGTATATGAGAAAATGACCACCTTTCGGCTAACGAGTATACACGGATTATGTAAAAATATTATGGAATACCATGTCGTTTTCAATTTAATTCAAATTTACAATGCAATAGCTATATTTACTGTCACTTGTTCTGTGTTGTATTGACGAATATACTTCGTCGTTGCCTGATTAAAAATGGTAGATGAGAGAAAAATACAAAAAGATACGAAAACGTTACGAATCATTCACTATTGATTCATTTATTTGTGAAATTATTCAAAGGAAGTTGTTATTTATTAATCGAAAAGATGTTGTTTTATTTATTGTTACGAACGAAATCTCTGCATACAAACACATTCATACAAATAAGATTAAAACGCGTACATAGCTTGAGCAACAGGAGGACAAATACAAAAATTTTCTCGCAATCTTCAAACGACAGAAATTAAAAATTATACAAATTTTTAATGTAATAAAGTTCTATTTAAGAACGATCAAAGCATCGGATATCAAATTTCTGTTGAGGAAATGTCGACCGATGTTGAATCGTGTTGCTCGCGATAGATATTAAATCAGCCTAAAAAGATTCCGGGTGCCATTTTGGGACGCGCGTGTATAGGATGAAGCCATTTGACAGTGCTCTCCGTTATTATGGTGCATCGATGGAATGCGGGTTACACGTGGTGTCTATCGAGGTAATTTACCGACGACGTACTAATTTCGTTAAGTGAGAATTTGTTGAGAGCGTTTCCATTAACGCGTGCAAAACTCGGCGCGCGTTTACACGAGGGGAGCTCTGTTATCAGCACGAAAGTAGGTTTCCTATGAGGGTGAATGTCGCAAACGGACTTGGCGTAATCCTTCGTAAAGCTTTCGATTTCACCATTCGTTCGTGGCTTCAGGGACTTACGAGAAAATTTGAAACCGGCATTACCTTTCCTCATTTCTCCTTCCATTTCGATTATTTATATTTCCAGTCGTTCGCTTAAGTTCAACGATTCATTTATTCAAGTTTCATTTATTCGTTTGAACCTCACGATTGAATTATTCACGTTTCATACATTTCGTTTAAATCTAACTACTTCCCTTCGTTCGACGAAGATTCTTAGAGAAATATTAATTGTAGACAAAATTGCCTTTTTCAATAAAGTTTATGCCTTGTGAATATGAAATAAATATTTGTTTTGCAAGACTCGAGGAAACAGTTTCGAGACACTTAATATTTGTTCTTGCACGAGGGTGATAACGTATTGACGTTAGTTCAATCAATTTTTCTTTTCCTCTTTTTCCATTCATTAATGTTAACGTGTGTCAAAAAATAGTGCACACGTTATAAACATTGTGAATGATTTTCCAATTGGAACTGAACGTAGTGTTAAAAGTAAATTGAAAGCTCTATTTACGTACCTACTTATATAACAGAAACATAATTAATAGAACAATTATTTTTATTATTCAACAGAATGAGACAAAGTCATATAGATGAACTTTCTTTCAAAATTCCCATAAGATAAAAAGAAAAAAAAAAAAAATACTCGAGTTTAAAATAGCATCTTCTAGATCTACAAATAAATTAATATTGTATCACACTTTCTTTCAGATGCAGTTCAAAAATCGCACAACGATCGACAATAGGAAAATACGAAGTAATAAAAGATTAATGGTAACGGTGGAAATACTGAATTGGCCCACGGTCTTTGAGCATCCTGGGACAATCGAGACAGGTAGAACCGGGGTGGCGGTATCGATCAAAACGCAAGTTAAGTTATACAAGACTTACTTTAAAAATAGCCTGTAGAGTACGGCGCTGAAGGTCTGTGAAAACCAGGCGCGGTTTCTTGGGGGCGGGCTGTTGGTGTTCTGCCTGGTTCGCCATCTCGTCTTTCCTCTTGCATGCTAAAATTCAAACGGTTCTTTAGTCCATCTATCCCTTGGGAGGATCGTTACAAAAAATTGCGGAGAAACGATTTTACCCGTCGTGAGAGCGAACCGAGAAGGTGCACGGCGATTCGAAAAAGAAAGAAAAGCAAAAGGAACGAAACGATACGCGATACTTTAAAAAGAAGAACAATCCGACTGATTTCGAGATTCGAACGCGACGTTCGCGTCAGTAGAGAAACGGAAAAAGATACATGTACGAAAATCAAAAAGAAAAGAAAAAGAAAAAAAAAAGTACAGTGCCCGCGGAAGACGCGAAAGTACACAAATTAATTGGTAATTAGCGGATGAAAAGGGCGCCGCGCGAGTCGATGATATTCTCAGTTCTAGCCACCCTTTCCGCAAGTAGCTATTATGGAACCTGCCCCGAGATATTTCCCTTTTAAGTATCAAAAAGAGGAAGCAGAAGGGGAAGAAAGACGGACGACGGAGCAAAGAAGATCATTCCGCTTCGTATGCGTGTACGCGAGCCGCGAGCACGCAGTCGACGTGCGTCTAATTGACGAATCGGTGCAATTAAGACGACGATGGAAACGAAAGGGAAGCGATTTTTCAACGTAATTTGATCGTACTTACCTGCGCGTTGTGGAATCTGTGCAGCTGAAAGCAGAAAAAAGAGACGAATGTGAATCAATGGTAAACTCGTTCAGTTCGGACGACCCGTTTGTTTCTTTCTCTCTTTTTCTTTTTTTTTCTCTCTCTCTTAATTTTTTCTGTCTTTTTTTTTTCTACTACCGGGTCGTCGATTAGAAATGTTGTTACTCGAGTGTGTATTATGTTTCATTCCTGTTACTGTTTTATCTCTGTTATGCGTGTTTCTTACGTACATATATCTTTACGTTTCTACGATACTTGTTCTTTAGATGTACATTTTTTTTTTCTTTTGTTAGCAGTCATTATCGTTAAAAATTGCGTTTTTTTTTTTTTTTTTTTTGTTTGGGATCATTAGCTTGCCGTTCACGAGCAAAATTACTCATTTCTGCAAAGTACGTTCTCACAGCCAAACAAAAAAAATGAATCTCGACTTGTTACATAAATACATACGTAATGTTGTATATATAATATATATTGCATTAACATTGAAAAAAGATTGTCAAGGGCACAGAAGTAAAAACACGTACAACAAGTCAGTGGAGAGAAAAAAAGGGGGTTTGGGGATTCGGCTTGCATACCACGAATATCTCAAACTGATAGTACTACAGCTGATAAACATCTCACTAAAGGGGTACCAAAAAAAGGGCGCAAGGGCGAGGGGGTTGAGTGGGTGGTTGGGCGGGGCGGGGAACACGTATAACAATATATATGTAACATATATATATATATATACATATATACACATGTAAGTATACATTATATATATATATATATACATGTACATATATATCTGCATGATCTTTGTGTGTACGTGTGAGACGATGCAAGAGTGTCAAGAGAGATGCATTTCCCTTGGAGAAGCAAGTTTTTCAGTGTCCGTGTGGTTCGTTTCGTGTCTCTATGTGAGTGATATATGTATGCCTTGTTTCGAATCTGAGTGGTATTATGTCTCGTCGAGCACAACGTTCCACCACTTTCTTTCCCTCTTTCCCCTATTTCCTTTCTTCTTTTTTTCCCCTTTCTTTCTTTGTTCCCTTCCTTTCCATTTTCTTTCTCTCCCCTCTCTCGTTGGCTCGCGTCCAACCAACGAGAGAGAGAGAGCTGATCTAGGCACGGCAAACTTTTTTCCCCACCGTCTCGCTCGCGGACTTGTACCCGAAATATGTACCCAGCAGACACGAATCAATGCGCGCTAAATGCGGCATCGCCGATATATCAGCCGATCAGCCGGCCAATTAATTAATGGCTTCACAGAGACGAGCAAGACTTATTAATCAGTAAGCATCCGATTTCCGGATTTTCTAATCGGAGAGCGTTTGCGAGTCGAACGTTTTTCGAAGCAGGAAACCCAATTTCCTTATTGGCCTCGCAAGATTGCAGGAACCGTTCTTCACGTTTCAAGAGTCCAAGCGAGACTCTGTTGGCGTCGCTCGTTGGTAAAGTACGAACGGACGGACAACGCGCGTACAAAGTAGAATCGAACGCGTAAATGGTGAATTAAGCCGCGATGGAAATCGGTTCGCACGGGGAACCCGCTTTTCCATCGCGAGTTCCGTCCCCTGGCAAAAGCGATCGAGACGCGGGCTTAGCGCGATTTTAACGTGCCGCGGCACCTATCCCCTCGATCGACAGGTCCTCTGAAATAATAACGATCGCGATATTAGCTCGCGAAATTGCCGCGTAATCACTGTCGGGCTCTTTGTGACGCTCGCAACGTTATGGTGCATAATTGCAAACGAGAATAGGAGATGAGAAAGGCAAAGAAGAGCGTGGGAGGGGGAGGAGGAGGGGAGGGGGAAAAAAGTACGAAGGCAGACGGTGAACGAAGAGACGGAATGGGAGAAATAACGTTTACACGCGTACATCGTTTTATCCCGGGCACGAATCCCGATCGAGCAGCCGATATTAGATTAAATAACTCGTCAATTTTCTCTTTGTCCGGGCTCTCTCGATCGGTCCCTGGAAACTTGGGAAAATCGTTGAAATTTTGTCGATAATAGGGCCACCCTTTTCAGCTGGTAGAATCGAATCGTCCGGACCGGCCGAAAAAAAAAAAAAAAAATCTCGTCCATCCCGAAGGAAATCGAACGCGAGCCCCTGGCGAATTAGCGCCTTGAATCGTTATTTTCGCTTGGTGGAATAGAGGGCCGTGGCTGCCGATTTTTCGTGAATTACCCGCCCGATGCCCGCAATTAGAAACCTTTCTTCCTGATCTGGACAGTAAACGGGCGTACGCGAAAGTGGCGAGATTCGATTTATCGTTTTCAAGTGTCAATCGCGCGAGACTGTTTATTAACCCATTGGCATTATTAATTTTCTTTGCATTCGAAAGTTCGTGTCGTGTAGAAAATTTTTAAGATTCCATTAATGTTGCAACAAATATCGTAAATGAAGCGACACGACTGTCATGATTATATTACTCGAGTTTGAGACAAAGCTAAAAATATATGTAGAAGTTATGAAGTATTTAATGCAAGTGTGCAGGCGAACGTTTAAGATTTGACCTATGGTTTACGTCTTCTTTTTCCTTTTGCAATTCTTTTCAGTGTAACTTTTATCGTTGACTATATATTTTTCACAATCGCGTAAATATTGTAATCGACGATAGAAATAACATCCAATGTCATATTGCCGATATTTTATCAAGTGATCGAGTACTCGTGGACGAAAAAATATTTAACAGTTAAACGTCCAGTCTTGATAGTCATTAGAAGCATTTTAACACTTTATCCCAAGTATTTTCATATTACATATTAATTTATTATTAGAAATATATATACAATGAATATCTTGCAATTTCTACATACATTTTCAGATTGATTGCGTCAGTTTGTTTGTTAAGTGATTAAAAATTAATTAATATACTTTTGTAAACTACTACACCTGAATAATAGATTTCAGATGGTTCATAATTATAGTAATGTTTCAACGTAGCTCTTCATTTCGAATATTCAAATTAAAGAAGAATGACAATATTAATTGAAAGCTATTCGCACACACACACATTTTGAAATTGGATTAACCAACTATAATTAATTAATGATCTTTCCCTCTTGTAGCTAAACAAAATTTTAAACCAGTCCCCGTGACTTCTCGGTTCGGTATGAATTATTAAACACCAGATAGCTCAAGCTGATTTGATCAATAATTAAGTTAATGTTGTACCTTTCAAAGCGATCTCTTCAAGTTAATAAATAGATGAATAAATTCTAGTTGCAGAAGGTTAACAGAAAACATAATTGTGAACAATGTTTCAAATCGCCTGACAGACGAATATGCATGCCAATGGGTTCAGAACATCCTTCGAGATGAACATCAATGCACGATAAATGTCGAAGAAAATTTTACAAAAGAATGCAACGACTGAGAATACTATTAATTTCCAATTGTTCTAATAATCAAAATTCTCTTTAGTCGCTGTCAGTAACCATTGTCGATGAAACTTTACTTGCCAGCTGTCCAAAGGAAGCACAACTGTCGCAAGCTGCCTCGATCACCGAACCTGCCAATGACAAAACCCGCCCCGAGGAAAACATCGAGAACGTCACGTCTAAAAGAAAAAAAAAAAAAAAAAAAAAACTCAACGAACATGGCACCGATCTATGGATAGTGGCCCCTTCGGTTTCGATTAATCTGCCATCTTAAAATTCAGCCTCCCTCGAATTGAAAGATCGCGGTCGCGCGAGTGGTTTCCTCGATTGAAATTTCTTCGTCGAAGGGCCTTTCGTCTCGCGGTCGATCCGCGAAAATGAAGTGGCAGCGTTTGCTGCGGCAGCTGGGGGTGGAGGAGGAGGGACCAGTTGGCGAAGACCGGCGGACGGGGATTGGAGAGGCAATCGCGTGCCATTAGCAACCGGCCGATAACGAGTGAAAGGAGGCTCGCGGTGGGCGAAAAAAGAAAAAAAAAAAAAAGAAAGTGCCACCGTGCACAGGAACAAACTGGCCACTGGCTGCAGACGTAGGGGGTTGCTCGCGAGGGTGGACAGCCGGACAGAGACGAAAAATTGACGTGTTCGTTATTACCACGGCGGAACCGGAGTGGAAAAAGGCATGATCGTCGCGACAATCGACTCGCGGACACGGCTCCGTTTGATTTTTCACCCCTGTCACCCCTCTTTCTTGCTCACCCGGGGAGGAGAGCAAGGGGATTTTCCTTTTCCTTTTTTTCACTTCTGGACAGACTCGAACTGGTAATTGGAATTCTTTGGCAGGGTAGATTGGATTTTGAGAGAGTGATTGGTCGGATGGATTCTTTTTTTTTTTTTTCAGCGAGCGATAAGGAGTCCGTTTCGCGGTGGGAAGGAAAACAGGAGGAGGAACGGACCTGCGAGTCGATTTTTCGCCCGTGTGCGGAGAAATCGAGAAACGAAAGAATGGAATAACGATCGAGCTCGATACCATCTCGTTGTTAATCGATTAACTTTCCAGCGGCTGATAAAAACTCGATCGGCGAATCGATGAAAATCGATGTTTCTGGTAGGACGACGTTAAAACACTATTCTTACCGCGAATGGTAATATCAGTAGGGAAGGATAGACCGATGACAGTCAGGTTTGGACGAGGGGTTTAGTCAGACTATGGGGAGGGAGGGTGGGGGGGGGGGAGGGCAGGGAGGATACGTTAAAATTGTCAAGCGGAAGAACGGTCGCGTTGTCAGGCTTGTATCCATCGTTGCGAGAGCAGAACTCGAAATGGATGCAAGCAAGAACCGGATGTCACGAGCGGATCGATCGAAGGATTCCAGAAACGGCTAAGTGGGCCAAATCCAGTCGGGCGCACGGCGCGATAAAGCATTAACGAGCTTTCTGTCTCTCTCTCTCTCCTTCTGTGTATCTGTCTCTGTCATTCTCTTCTTCACATCCCCTATCCGCGCCGCTCTTCCCCTCCCCCCCCCCTATCTCTTTCTCTTCCAAAGTGCAGAAAAATCTCTGACGTGGTCGGGTGCCGCGGAACTTTTCGGAAAATAATCCACGGCCTGACACTTTGTGCGCCGAGTGAAAAGCCGGCCACAGCCACTTTGACGAGCGTCCCGAAGAGGATCAGGTCGCGCGGAAAAATTTGATCGGCTCGCCTGGCCGAGCTGGCGTGTATCGAGATGCTCGTGCTCGACCCGGTGGCCGCTCCGCGCCGCGCCAGAAAACCAACCGGATAATGGGACATTTAGTTCGAGCGGCTAGGTGAATTTTTTTTAAAGGGGAGACGAACGATCGCGAACGAGCAGAAATAAATCTCCAACGGACGCGTGATATTTACCATTGGAAATAACGCAGCCTCCCCCTTTTTGATTTTCGAATATATCGAGGAAACCCGTGGAGCGAAATCGAGGACGAGGTATCTATCTCCGATCGGCGAATCACAGACTCAGCACTATCCTCAAAATGGGGAGACGCGGCGCGAGCGAGTGAGATCATAAAGCACGGATCTCCATTAAAGCGGCCGCGAGTTGGAATCGGAATTCACGTGCGATCTGCTCGTAACCGATGGCCAGAACCAATCAAAAGGAACTTTGTCAGGAAACACGGGCAGGGCACGTAGACGGTCTTCTTCTTCATATAGATGGAGACGGGCCGAGTCGGCCCGTGTTCCGTCGCAGCCGCCACCTCCCCTTTGCCCGAATAACTCAAGAATGATTGCATTTCGAGCGAGGGGGCACGCCTGGCGTCACGTGGCACCAATAGCTTCCGCTATATAATAAAATAATACACGCAGGAGAAGACGGCCGCGCATTTACATGGGCCACGTGAGCCCGATACTCTGGCCTCTCCGACCTTTTTCTCTCTCTTATTTCTTCGATACACCGGATGTAGCTTCCGCGATAGGAATTGCTCGAACCTTTTCCGTCTAACTTCTTCAAACGTCGTGGCAGAGGAAAGGAAAGAGAAGAATCGTCCGTTCTGTTGAAAGATGGCATCGTTGCATGGCGAAGTTGCACAACTTGCAAACACGTGCATCAGCCGAACAGTGTCGCATCATCGGTTATGGCGCTGGATTTAAACTCGGTCGTGGTAATTTTTTATATCTCGCAGACACGGCAGTGGCTGGATCCTTGCCGTTTTTAGGGAAATTTCCGTGCAACCGCCGGAAATTGAATTCCGCTTCATTTCCGTTAATCCATCCGCCGCAATTGCACGTATTATCTTGATTTTGAAGTTTGTCTAACGCGATTGAACGCCGGACGCTTCGTCCCCCTCTATTTTTAATGCAGTTGCCGCTCGAACGGGCGCGATCGCCCGGAGGGTTGCATGAAAACTTGAAAGGGAGTACCACTAAGGGCTTTTCCCAGGAAGAATCGGTGAATTTACATTCGTTACAATGCTCCTGGTTAATCGTATTGCCTTTCCCTATGGGATTTTCTCATTGGCTCTCTTTTTACATCGCCCCCTCTCTTACCCCGCTCCTTTTCGCCATTTTCCTTTGCCTCGCGCTCTTTTCAGCTTTTTCCTCTCATTGTTTACAATTTTATTTACTCTTTATATTTCCCATCTTGCTCTTTGTATTTGTCCCTTTCTCTCCTTCTTTTCCTCCTTTTTCCCTTTTTGCACGTTTCTCCTCGCCACTCTATTTCTGCTTACAAAGCCGGTTTTTTTTCTATTTAACTCTTATCTTTTCTCTTTTCTCCATCCTCCTCCTCCTCCTCTTTTTTTCTTCTTCTTTTCATTATTAACCTTGTAATGAACTTTTTAATCCGTTAAACCCTTTGCGGCTCGTATATAATTTTCAAAGTGCGGGCCGGCGTTGTTTTGCGCTGTTATTATATTTGTGAAAGCGAACGAGGGTAAGATTTCTTCGAAGCAGTAGAAAAGAAAATGATTTCCTCAATTCGAAACTAATATCTTGGTACTTTTTTCATTGCAAAGATGTATGAAGTAATCTATTTATATAGTGTCATTGAGAAATATCGAATAATTACTTGTTGCATTTAAATTATTTTATAAATATAAAATACTGTTGCAGCCTAATTATGATATTTACAAAAGTCCAGGCAAAATATTTGCTAAAGTAAAATTGATGTCCGCAAAGAATTCATATCATGACGTGATACTCATTATACTGAAATTATCGTGTTCATTATCTGGGATATCTTTTAAAGACCAAAACTGTTCTTTTTTTTTTTTTTTTGAGCTTCAACAAGTGCAAAACTCTTATTTTTCATTATATTATGTATAATGCTTCAAGAATATTATATATTATAATATTTTTATATTGTTATATTTTCTGTATTATATATTTCAAAAATATTATGTATGTATCATGTATGATATTTCAATACTCTTATTTTTCATTATATTATGTATAATACTTCAAGAATATTATATATTATAATATTTTTATATTATATATTTCAAAAATATTATGTATACATTAAGTATGATATTTCAAAACTCTTATTTTTCATTGCATTATGTATGATATTTCAATCTTCATTATTACGTTTATTAGTTTCCTTTGAAAGAAGTTTCGTCGTAACTTTCTCTAGTTCCTTCTCCCTCTCTCACGTTATGTTCTCTCGTGTTACAGATGAACATTTATCGTACAAATATAATAATCCATGTAACGTTGGTGTAACATGTACTGTATAACGTATTCGCATTTCACATTTGTGTGAAAAGATGTCGTACTAATAATTTCTCACTTATTGCCCCAACGAAGTACAGATAAAAATACACCAATAAGAAGCTTTTCCGAATAAAATGAAAAATGACGTTAACGCACACGTCAACGTTTCAAACCTGCTCGGTCGCTTTTAACTTCTTCCACCGTTGCAGTATCCCTCTTCCCGCGCAAGTTTTCCACTTTCTTCTCTCATCTTCGTGTTCCTCCCTGTTTGATTCTTATTTTTACGCACATCGGTGCAGGGGAACTTGCTGTTCAGAGGCCACCCCCGTTCTTGCCTGATAGGCTCGCATTCCAATGGAACCGGAACACCCACATCCGAGTGTTCCTTCTTTGGATTTTCTCGGCTCGCGCGCAGATTTATGAAAGCAATTCGATTTTATCGCTTATTGCTCGAACTCGCCCGATATTCGTGATGTTCCGCGCCCACCCCCGCAGAAGTTCGCCACCTTTCCTCTACACTTTCTTACCAAGTTCTATTTTCCCCCCACTCTGATAAGAGACTTTCTCGTTCACCAACACTGTTCTCGTTCTCAATGGAATTAACGGCCAGCTTCGAGGAATAGCTAATTTCCCATGGACTTTCACCCCCCCCCTTCCCCGACTTGTTTCTTGTATCATCAATAGCTATCTTTCGTGGATTAACATAGAACTTTGACAATGTTCATTTTTGTCCACGTTCGTTTGTCTCTTTGACCTATCCTCGGTGGACAGGTGCTGTCAGACAAACGGTCAGAATTTTTATTTTCCATCGATCCAAGCATAAATAAAGTGCACTTTTATCCACTCGTGTCTATTTTCGTATATATCTTCTTTTATTCTATTTTATTTTATTTTATTTTTTTTTTTGATTGGTTCAAGCAATGCACAGGTATCGAATACTTCTGATTGTTTAATTAATTCTTTTTCGATTTAAAACAGTTTTATTCATCCATTCTTTCCTTTACTAACTCAAACACTGAAATATGAATGCTGGAAGATGGAAGAATGAATCACAATTGACCATCTTTCGTTCTAAAACAATGCGATCAAAAAATATTTTTGCATTTGTGCTTACTAGCGTCTGTTCGAAATGTTTTCCTGTCAATTCAAGTATCGAAAGATTTTCCTTTAAACCATTTTTTCAATGGAACCAGATATGAATAATCGTCACTGGCTATCCTCTTTCAGTCTAAAATAATTTAACTTTGAAATTCCGCCAACGCTCATCCGATATTAATGTGTTTTTTTCAGTTCTCTCATTTATTCTATGGAACAATCATTTACAAATATCTTCTGTTGCGAAAGATCATCTTTCATCATCTTCCATTTGATGCAACTTTGAACGAGCTCAACTTCTATTCACTCAGTGTTCTTTCTCCACGTTCCAAGTATTCATGGTCAATTTCTCTAAAATCACGATGAATATCAAGAAGAACAATCTACAAATATTTCCTGGAAAAATCGTCATTCTTCGCCGTCCTCTTTCGATTTCAAACGAATTTGATTTGAAATTCCATCAGCGTCCAAATATCCAATATTTTTCCTAATTTATATGTTTCTTTCGCTCATTTCATTTATCCATTCTATTATCTCTGTTGCAAACGGTCATTACCATTTTCCCTCGATCAACAATTTGAAACTCAATTTTTATTCGTCCAATATCTCCCATCCTACGATCGCCAAATGGCACCCGTGAATCGTTCCCATTTCCAACCATTAGAATCACGGTGAATATCAAAGAATAATTCACAAATGTTTCCTGAAGCGAAGGAAACGGGCAATCACTTGTTATTTCTTAACGAGCGACGGCGTAGAACATTAACTTGGACGATCGTGTCTCATCGAGCCGATCTCTTGTTAGCCGCTGTCGTCGACGACAAGTTCGTAAACTGTCTATGACGCACCGCATCTACTTACAAAATCGGACATCTTCGTGGTTTTCACCTTCTCGCTGAGTCTGCGCCAGCGTCGAAATGGAACCTAATTTATTTTTCACTCGACCCGGGTTGGTCCCGATAGCAGCATTCGACATTTCTAACGACATTCGGCGAATTTACCGTGGCTCGACACGCAAGTTTCAGCGAAAGACGCATGAAACGGCAGGCTCTGAAATAGAACGAAGATTCCCCTTCGTCGGCGAATAGATCTAATCGGTACTTTTCCCCCTAATTTTTCCCAAACCGCTGATCGGATTTTTTTTCTCGTCTAATTAGCGACTCCTCAGCAAATGCGATATAACCGACTGGTTCTTCGAAGCTCGCTATCGATCGGACATCTCGAAAATGACGGCGTTACGATTCCATTTTGAGAGAGAGCACGCTACTTCTCCGCTTGAAATTTAAAAAAATCAGAAGGAACGACAAACAACGATACATTTAGATGCCAGCGACGTCGTCTGCGGTTTCTCGAAACGTGAAGCAAAGTTCCCACAATTCGTATAATTCGCTCTGCGAGCTTTCGATGGCTTGAAACTCGATCGTGACCGAATACGTTCCTCTTTTTTTTTTTTTTTGTTTTTTTTCTCAACTTGCTTAAAATTATCAATTCATGGAACCTGTTTCAATTCCTGTTTGAATTTCGCTCGAGACAATTCGAAGGTAAACGGAAATTGGCCGAATTTCCGATCGGTCGCCATGCCAGCGAGACGATCGTTTCGAATCGTTTGTATCGTGTGTACTCTTGATGTTTATTGTTCACTAACCCTCGACGCGTTTTTATTCGAGGAAAAAAAAAAACCACGAGCGCCAACGAATTATTATCGACGAACTGAACGCTTTATTCAACAACTGAATCGAGCCGTCAAACGGCTCGTCGAGCTTTGTAAAGTTTCGAAATTCGTAAACTTCTTTCTCGGAAACTGCGGTATTTCGTTTTGAATTTTATAAAATTCGGAATCCTCAACTTCTTTTCTCTTTACTTTCCCCGCGAATTGCAATTCCATCGTTTCCCGTGGTTTATAAAATTCAAAAGTCCACCGCGGATCGCGGTGCTTTCTTTCCACCCTTGCGGAATTCAGAATTCTCCAATTGCCAATTGTTTCCTTCTCGACTTTCCGAACCTCGAGACACTTAAGCTTGTTTGCAACTCTGTACCAAACGAAAAAAAAAAAAAAAAAAAAAAAAGAATAAAAATTCTCAGAGTGCGACTGCCTTGACTTTCAACCTCCGCGTGGCAAACAAGAAAAAGAAAAAGAAAGAAAAAAAAAATGATACGAATGGCAACGAGTCAGCGTGGAGAATAATCGGCGAAGTTTGAAACGCGAGGATTGACGAACGCGTCGAGTGTCAGCGTCGACGTGTGGCTGACGGCCTGTAAATGTGCGACTTCTTTCTTCCAACGGGCTTTGAACATTCATGCTTTGTCTTACAGGGTATCGACTAACAATACTTGGTATCTGGTTGAGTAAGGGCGAGGGGGGCAAACACTACCTGCGCAAAAGGACCTCAAATGAACAGCTAATGATAAAAAGGGCACTCTCTGTGTTACGGTGGATTTCTAAGAGAAATTGGGATTTATCTGGCGGGGGAATGGTCGGCTCGCAGCAAAATGCTCACGTTCAATTGTAAGACAGCATTCGAGGCTTGTGGATGCCGGCGAAAAGTTTCCCCGCGATGTCGATCGATATCGGTCTCTCTCTCTATCCCCCTCCCCCCGCCGCCGTCTATGTTTTCCGCAGAAAAACGGAACGACCGCGAATCTTTTATTTATTCCGTCTTGAATCTCATCGAGTCGGACTTCGTTCGTGAAAAATTCAGAAGCCAGCAACTCGGAGTGCCTCGCGTTGAAAAATTTAGAACGACATTAACGCACCTGTGCGTACGTTTGATTTTCCCCTTGATTGTACTATTTCTTTTTTTTTTTTTTTTTTTACGCGTCAGAGACACGACGTGCTATTTATCGCGTCAGAGTGCACAGCGTAATTCTATGCCCTCCTTCAACATCGATATCTCTCGCAGAGGGGGAAGAAATTGAATTTAAATTGTTAAACGTGGCTGGAACATTTGGATAAAATCGATCGATGACGCGCGTTAGGGTTTCGCCGGCCTCCGTAGCGACAGATCGTCTAAACATCACTCATTTCTTTCCCCGTGTACGTCTTCGTGTCGTATTCTAAGGACAAAGACGCGAGAGACAGAGAGGGGCACCGGAAACGGGGACGTGTTAATGTGTTTTCTGGGTGTGTGTATATCTGTACGTACATACTTGACGGATATACATGTATTATATATATATATATATATATATGTATGTATGTATATATGTCTCCATCGTCCCCGTTTCCATGCCTGGGAATTGAGCAAGCAAGCAAGCAAGCAAACTTTCGTCTGTCGTCGTCGAATTTGTACGAAAGGATCGCCGTGTTTTACTAGGGTGTCCTTTCCTTCCTTTCGTTCCGTTCTCTTCTCGTCCCCCTCTCTTTTCACGCCGATCGTCGACGATCCGCGCGACGATCTGATCCGCGGGCAACGTCGACATCGTTCTCGTGTTTCTCTTTTCTTTCGTCTTTTTTTTTTCTCCCCGCTCATTCACGTTCCTTAATTTTCTTTCTTCGACTTGAACGATTGTTTTTTTTTTTTTTTTTCGTTTTCGGTCATCATTTGGTCACTGGAGGGTGAGAAGCGTGAGAGAATTCGGGGACACCCTATGTATGACTGACCCACGTGGCGAGATTGTTCTTGTTCTTTCAACTCGTTCGATGCTGGGGCTTCTGATCCGAATTTGTCCGAATTGGTGAGGAATCAATGGTCGAACGACGTTGACGAAATTTCATCGACCTGCCGTCTTTTGTTCAGTTTGTTTCATTTTTTTTTTTCGTTTCGTTTATTTTTTTCTCGGCCCAGCACCGTCCACAGATAATCTCGCACCATTCTCGATTACTACCCTGTTCCTTCGAAGTTTTACGCTCCGAAAACGGCGCCCCGGTTACGCCCAGGAACGTCCGCGGCGAGATGTTCCCGGAAACGGGTGTTGGGGCGCCGGAGAACAGACTCGAAGACGCAGAACGGAGGGGAAATTCGTTTTGTCAACATTGGTCTCGTGTTTTACAATAGTGAATAATAATAATAATGAATAATAATTAACAGTAACAATAATAATAATATATAGAATATATATATGTTGGCCATGCAATAATGCTACTGTACATATATATATGTATATATAGAGACTTGAGATAGCCCGGTGGCGTTTTATTGAGAAATTTCTCTCTCTCTCTTTCTTTCTCTTCGACAATTAGCCGGCACACCGTGTGTGTGTGTGTGTGTATCATCCCCCCTCTTTTTGCTTTAATCTCTCTCTCTCTCTCTCTTTCTCTCTAGTTCTCCTCCAAGTCTATCTTTTCCTCGTACCTTTGCTCGTCTTATTCCGTCAGGAGGATCTCGAGATTGTTTTCGAATTTTCACGAGCAGCCTTCTACGCACGCCCATATTCCATGTTTGCTCTTTCTTTCGGTTGCTCATTTCGATTTTGTGATCAAGAATCTGTAGCGGAAGGGTGTTTCGGTGGTTCTTTTTTTTCTTTTTCCCTTTTCGTTTCCTCACAGTCCTTACACCGCGAGTGTGTCCTTCGCCAATGGATTCGGGGTGATCGAAGGTTATAGCTCCTCTTTCTCGCGCGAGCTCTCGCATGGGTGGACCATGATCTACAGCGATTTATTTCGTTCTTTGCGTATTCCAGATCAAGCTGGTAGCTACTCGATACAGATGGAACCTGAAACGTTCGTCTGTTTTATTTACCAACGTCTTCCTTTACGAACAGCGACGAATATCACTCTCATCAATCTCGATTGAGAAATCCCCCTTTCCATCGTCGTTAGGAAATTCACAACTAAGCTCGAGGGTTTGATCTCGTCGACGAAAAATAGGTCATAGTTCTAGACAGAGTGTGAATAATTCATTTGTTCTTTTTTTATTCCTTGCCGGTGTCGTCAAGCAGTTTATACAGGATATTTCTTCACCTAGTTCACGTTTTTTCTCCTTGTTTTTGCTAAAGTTGCCGACAAGTACCGCGATTCACGACCCCCTTCAATTTCGTCGACGAAAATTTTCATCTCTTTCAAATTTTCATTGTCGTTTCCATTTTTTTTTTCTTCCCTATAGTAACAACACATTTTTCTTTCCGTATTATCGTAACCGCAAAGAAATGCATTTCAGAAGCGTATGATGACCTCGTATTTGATAAATTTTTATACTTTTGCTTTGATGTTTATTTTACAAGAAGCACGATTTTTATTTAGTTTTCGATACACGATGCATAAAAAATGACGTTGAAAGTTCCAATCATTGCTTGAGGAACGACGGTATACTTTAAAATTCATTGTATACTTCAATGTCTATTGCATTGTACGTTGGAAGAAACATGCAATGTATTGTATTGTATATTTCGTTTTTTATGCATCTTCGAAATAAATATAAATGTTTTGACAGAATGAACGTTCAGAAACAAAAGTAGGAGAATCGTTGATCGATCGTCCTTCTTGAAATTATTATTTTTTCTTGCCGGTAACGTTCGAAGGTCAACGCATTGTACTTGCCCGAAGTGCATTTTCTTCCGATTACAATACCACGGAAACGTATCGTCGAGGAACGACCGTGACCTTGAAAGCAAATAACTTTGTCGAGGACAAATCACGAACAATCGCCTTGTGGCAAAAATCACCAAGATTCGAGAGTAAAAGAAAAAACACTCTGCAACGTTTCAATTTCCATCCGACGAGAAATAGCAAATAGGCTATAGTTTTCCAGACAGAATGCGAGTAGCCCGTAGAAATCTCCTTGTTTCCCGAGATTTCGATAACCAGAAACGAATGTCCACGGAGAAAAAGGAGCCATTAAACAAAGTTTTGGAATTGCGAATGGCAAATTCAGCGGATTTAATTTTCACGAAAACACAAACAGATCTACTTCCAACGGAAACACCCCCGACTCCCAGTCGATAATGCTCAATTTCCATAAATTTTGCCTCGAGGATCGAAGCGACCACCACGTTGTTCGCGTGTCTGATCCGTGACAGTCCTCGCTCCACTTGCGCGAAGACGCGGTTAGCGAGAAAATTCGCGGCGAAAACGAGCGTGCCACGCGAAACGGGAGAGAAAGAAAGGGTCGGAGGAGAATCGTCGATGGTTCGCGACGTCGCGAGCCTCTTTCCGCTGTACGGCTGTTCGAAACGCGATCGACAATCGAGCAGGTCGCGTCCTTCACTCTGAGGGAGAGCAACGTACATGTGTGCCCATTGTGGCTGCCTTCGTTAGCTTCGAAACCACCAGGAGAAAGAACAGTCGTCGAAAATAGTAGCCTCGTTGGTTAATCAACAACTGAAACTCCGTTCTTATCATTCTGCCTCCGATCGAGTTAAATTCGACAATCTTGTTGGAAACTGGATGCACTTTTCCGGTGCATCGGTTTCATATTTCGTTTCTTGCGAGCAATTCTTTTATAAATTTTGTACTCTCGCTTTATTTTTGCAAACAGTTTCTTTGATTCTGCTGTAAAATATACAATGAGTCTAGAGAGCGATTCTGCACTCGATGATGAATTTTTAAAATTCCCAAACTCTTGTAACTTTGTGAAAATCGTATAAGAAAATTTATTGCAAATTTATTGTAGACTTCAATTTCCAACATTCGTGATAGATTGTAGTTATTAAAAGAATTTTTCCAGTCTATAACGACGTTTGAATTTATGAAATTTTTAGAGATTTAAAAGTATATTTTAGAAAAAAAGTAAAATCTCTGAAGAAAATTCAGTATTGTAAAAGTAAAAATTACATATTAAAATAAGTTAAAATTGTTTTGCGATTTTTTTCTCACAAAATTGTAAGAGTTTGACATATCGACTGTAAATGATTTCCGTTCTAAAATAATAGAAAATTATTGTCACCTTTTCCCGAAACTACTTACTGATCAACTTTCATCCGTCCCTTGTATCAATTTTTCTTATAAAATGTTATATTACTTTTATCTATTTTTCTAACAAATGGCAATTTTTTTTTACATTTTTTGATAACAAGAGTCGCAGATAATATTTATTTTTAAAGACATTGCTACAATTAATGCGCCTTTTCAAAGATACGTATACACGAGTAACAAGTAAAAGTCCAAAACAAATGATCAAAACTAGAGAAGATAAGATTATGGAAAGTCTCATACGCGATTGAATGAAATTTCGATCTATTTATTGTGAATAAAAGAATACTTGCAAATACTTAACCATTTATCTTCCCGTATTGCAATTGTATGAATTTGATATTAAGGGGACAGATCAACAGATGAGAGTTCGTATGTATTGAAAAAGTGGTCGAACATTGTCATTATTTTTATATTACATTTCACGGATGTGAGTTCAGAGCGGATATCCAACGAGGTTAAAATTTCAACTAGGATCCTCGTCTTGAAAAGAAGAAGAATCCAGGAAGCGGACGGTGGTGCCGAAAGACGTAGGCCACTGGAGGCCTCGTCGCCAGAATGAAAGATAGTTGGCGTTAAAAAAAGCCAACCCCTTGCCTACGTGGCTTCCAAAAGGGTGGCTCGTACAGTGGAGTGCCAGTCGAGAGGGTGACTCGTGTCATCAGCGAGGCCGCGCGCACAATACGTCGGCTTAAATTTACCGAAACCGTGGCGAAAGATCGCGAAAGGGACAGTATCCCCTTGTATATATAAAAAAAAAAAAAAAAAAAAAAAAAAAACAGAAACACATACATCGCTCCATTGACCGATCTCGTGACTCACGAAGATTTGAAAATAATTTCGTTCGAAACGCCTTTCAGCGGACTCGTCGCTTTCACAGGACTCCATTTGTTCGACGTTTTTCGATATTTCAGTTTTTCCATTCTTTTTTTGAAATTCCTTTTGTGCTTCCTACGCGGTTTAGAAATTCCTCTTTTCACCAATTTTCTACAACTCTCGTGAAACTTTTGTTTGAATTTTTGTTCTCCCAACGTGTTAAATTAAGCAAAAGTTTCTGCAATTATCACGGGGTTATCGAGAGATGTAACAATTTAGATTGTTACTTGTGGAATTTTTAATTTACTATACTGCAGAGAACGTGGAATAAAATATAGAGTCTGATGCTTCAAATTATTATAATATTTTAAATTGTTGCAGTTATTTATGACCCAGAGGTATTATTTGTAAATTAATGTTTAATAAAAGTTGAATTAATTCTAACCTGATCAATCTTATCAATTACGATAAATAAATTATTCAATGGAAATTATACGATGCCATAGGAAAAAGTAACAGATCTGTAAACCAAAGAAATTATATTACACTTTAGAGAAAATTCAGATCCAAATGAATTAATTCGCGGTTGACAGATTAATTTGTACAGTACAAATTTTCTCTCCTTCTTTCCCTCAATTTTAATATTCTTTCAGCTTGACATTTTTAAGCAATTACTTCACATCCTGGTGATCATGGCAATATTCAACGATGAATAATTACAGTCACATGTAATGGTATATCACGACTGGCAAGCACAAAATTCGAAATTTCCAGGATGCAGAACGTTAATTAGGAAGGTTCGATTCGCGAGAACTAATTTCGAGATAAATCGAACGCGTTTCAGAGTCCTGATACCAACGATCGAGCCCACTACGCCGAGGCCTCCGCGCTTAAATCCGGTTAATCCGGCCGTCCAATTTGTCCGGTGTAATTTTATTAGCCGATTGGCAGCTGGTTTCGAATTTAGAGTGTGGCTACTTGGCTGATGATTTCGGTTGGCCCGTTTCGTAAGTATTGTAGAACGAGATCTCGCCGATCGATTCCCCTTTTCCTCTCCTTCTTGCTTCACCGATTTTCGTTCCTCGTTTCGTCCACTTTCTCGCCCACTTTCCCGCGCGACAACTTTTCAACCTCGCGAGTGTTCATTGCAACAATCAAAAGTGCACGAGCTCGACACCGAGAATACGGAGGACGTAACGAATTATTATTCGATGTATTGAATTTTGAACCTCTAATAAGTAGCTCTAATTATTTCAAGCTTGTTATTCTTACGTCGTGTGATATTCTAGCACGGAATGAACACTCGAAGGGTTAAATGAATTAATCGACAGATTTGTCGATCGAACTAATAAACGACGATTTCAAAGCGAATTTTCCTGCAAATTTATATTTTTATAACGGAACTTTAAAAAAATCTGTATATTTTATAATATTTATGTTATAAATTTAATTATTTTATATAAATTTAATATTTTATATTTTATATAAATTTAATTATTTTCTTAAACAATAAATTATTTTATATAAATTTTTATTGCGTGTAAAATGTTTATGAAAAAATTCTTATAACGCGTGTATTCTGTAAGCTTTTACGCATAAATGCAGAAAAATTCGCAATTTAGTGATAAGACACGTGAATAAGGGAAGATGGAAGGTTTCAGTGGTAATAGGTCGTCTATGGTCAGACATATTCCCGAAGGTTGCATTTTCTTGGAACTTTCAACGCGTAAACTGTTTTCAAATATATTCCAGTAATAGTTAATCCCCCGTTCGAGTTCCCTGATGAACTGATTCATATTTCTAAGAAGGGTTGAGAAGTTTCTGTACGATAGGCTCGTTCGTAATTATCTGTCTGTGCTTAAAAATATGTTTAGAGTAAATGTCGAACATCTTTGTAAAGTTACAATTTCTCTATCATTTTTAAAAAAATACATGTAATCAATTATAAAAAAACACGTTGAATAATTGACGCGTAATAAACATATTAATTGTTAAATAAATATTAATATATATATATGTATAAATGTTTATAAATATAATATATAATATTTGCATATTATAATGTATAAATAAATTACAATTAAAATGTATGTCATAATTGTAACATAACATTTGTATTTAAATGCATAAATGTTTAATTAATTAATTTCGTTCACGTATTCATTCACATAATCATAAACTGCACAGCATGATGGTTCAGCAGATGAATTATAGACAGAGATAATTATTAGAAAATTCCATTTCAGTTTACGTTTGTTCCTTTTCATTTGAGCACAGCTGGATAATTACAACTTCATACGAAATTACACGTAATTTAAACAATCAACGTAAACAACCTTCGTGTGTATTGAAGATTGAATTTTGAACATCGTCTTTGCAGCTACAGATTCGGAGAGGAAAGTGAATATACTGCGAAGCTAATTTTAGTTCACCGTGGAAATAAATCTTTTGAAACGACCAGTAGATCTAGGCCCACCTATATCAGCGACAACGTTGTCGCTGGTTTCTGGGTCATTGGCGTGGCATGTACTTTTTCGCGTGTGAGAGCCGCGTTAGCTGGCTCGTGGTGGTCGATCGTTCGTCCCTCGACTTCGAGGTAATATTCGAAGCCAATTAGAATAGACGAGGCCTCGTCGATTCAGACCAGGAGTTTCCGCGACTCCTCGTCCACCAGCCTCTCGAACCTGTTTCTCCGCGAAACTTATCGACGACACACGTGCGCGCCTCGCCGTGTTACTTACTGCTCGTGTATCGATCGAGATTCCTCGCGAATCGAACACGTTTCGAACATAACTTCGTACGATTCTGTTTCTATTGCCCCGCTGGGGAATCGCGCGAATACGATTACCGATAATTAGAATTGATTCAAATCGAGAACAACGCGATTACACCGTTTCGAGTGAAATGTTAGTATTGTTTCCACGCAGTTGCGAATTATTTTCGTTAATCCTTTCGAGGCGGATTTGTTGCCCCTCGTAACGACAATATAAATTACGACGCGCTCCTCGAAAGTAAAAAGGAGAGACAATAGCGTGATTTTTGAAAGTCGATCCTATTAGACATGTATAATGTAGAGAGACTCTCGAAAGTATTTGAATACTCGTGTGTATTACATAAAGTTCTTTGAAATTTTATTAATGCTATATATACATATGTATACAGTATACACATTTGTACGTGTATATAATTTATATATATATATAATAGATAATTATATATATAAGGATATTCTATATATATATAGAATATGTGTACGTACAAATGTATATACTATATACACATGTATAATACAAAGTCACTCACAAAAGTGACTCTTGAACACTTGTAAAGGTATCTTGTATATGAATATATTGTGTATATCACATAAATCACTTCGTAATTTAATTCGCACTATAGTGAGTCAGTTTTCATCATGATCGTTATATTGGTCAGATTTGAAATTCATTTGAAAATTTGATCACACTCTTTACAGAAATCTATTTAAACAGTCAAATTATTCATTAAACTTCGGTATTCATATTTTTACATTGTATTCTAACCACAGATTTATTTCATTTATCAGTATTGTAACAAGTACTTCAAATGTTTTATGTATTTTGTATATTTTTATGTATTTACATAATTTTTAAATTTTTACTAAATGTATCTGTCCTCTCATTACATTGCTAATGAAATTTCAAAATGTTTTGCACAATGTACATAATATATTCATAAAAGTTGAATTGAATAATCACAAATTGAATCGAAATCGTTGATACGGTGTTATTTTATATCTCGAATAATTTTGAGCAGTGGTTTCGAATAAAATAGATGTTAAATATCTTGAATTTGATCGAGTACTTTTTATCAACTTTTCATTATTAGTAGTAAGTGTTCAACAAGTCTCAAAAATATAAAACCATCTAAAAATTGTCAATTCATACGTATCTCATTTTTGATCAGAAACAAAATATATTACGTTCGAATAACACTTCCTCCAAGAGAAAAGAAAAGAAAGAAAACAGTAGATGATATTCACTAAAAACTAATTCTATTCGTGCCTCGAAACTATAAAGCCAGTGTACTTGTATACAAAATATTTTATCATACAAAAATCGATATTTGGAGAAATTAATTGTCCGAGTCCTCTTACAGTTTCAATAAATTTAATCAATCGATGCTACTATTTTGTTTCTACTCGGATCTCTACTTGTCGTATCGTATCTCTTAAGTAAATTACCTCGTCGATCGCAATAACAGAGAATATTATGACACAGTAACTTCTGCAATGATTATTTTGGACAGTTGTCGTCCTGTCCGTCTCGAAAGGATTGAACGTTGTGGAAGCGTCGAATAAATTTTTGGCAGGCAATTTCGAGTCCGAGTAGCCTCGATTAAATCGCGTACATGGCCGCCGATCGATACATCGGGATCTCCCGATGCGTTCGAGAGAGAAGGTTCGAGCACGGCGCGCAGCACGGCGATCGCGTAAAACAGGAAACAGCTCGAGGAGAGAATCAGAGACCGGGGCTGTCCTCCATTTTGATCGCAACGGGGTCAAGGTCGGGGCATTTTAACGCCGCGAGATCGATCGATCGTGACGACTTGCATCGCTCTCTCGCTCGAACGTACGAACAAACCAAATTCTCCTCTCTTTCGCGGTAGCAACCATAACCACGGGGCTGCGATTCAAATCGTTTAATGGAAAAAGAACGTGTCCCGCGACATTAAGGAAAGAAAAAAAAAAAAAGGAACGAACTACAAAGATGAAACTCCACGAAGGGGGGGGGGGGGAAATGCGGAAAGTTGACGCGTCTCGAAGTTAATAATGGAAAAAATTAGTTTTCATAAAATAGCACGTAGCAACATCGTGGAAAAGGTTAACCCTCTATAACATTATGCAACTTCGAAGTTACGCGAATTCTCCTCGCTCCGTTAATTAAAGCGGCGGTGACAGGAAAAATGTGTTGTAAATTCAGCTGGTTGCATTGCGGAGAGTTTATCTTTTTTCTTTTTTTTTTTTTCTTTCTTTCGTTTCATCGTACAGGATGTAAAAATACATTTCTCGCGCGCGTGTATATAGAACGACTTGGAAATTTTTATCTCGACCAGTTAGAGTCAAGTCGATCTCCCCGTTTAACGCGCTCGTATTAATCATCGAGTCTCGGTGTCATTAATTCCCGTTTCTCTCGCGTTCAACGAAATTTTCGCTACAGAAGGGTTTAAATGTCGCGGGGAAAATCGACGAGACGGTAGGAAGGCAGACAGCGAAGCTTTTCTCGCTGCGAAATCAACCCCTGAATCTCAGATCCTCCCCGAAACACTTTTCCCGTCGTTGATTCACGCGATTTCGAGCAATGGAGGGTTCCTCGTCGCGTTTCTCTCCCGTCTTGATTCTCTCGTTTCCCTCTCTCCCTCCTCCCGTTTCGTACGTTCTCTTTACGCCTATTCACATTTCTTCCTCTCTCTGTCTTATTTCGTCTATCTCTTTTTTTTCAATTTTATCATCTCTCTCTCTCTCTCTCTCTCTCCCTCTCTCTTTTTCTCTCGTTCCGTCAGGCTCTCTCGATATACTCTCTCGCTTTCCCTCCATTTATTTCTCTTTCTCTTGTCTCTTTCGGTATTATCACCTCGACAACCGCGGCTCTCGAGCGGCTTCTCAATAAAATGCCTCCGTACGTGTCACTTGTCAGGCTTTGTACTTTCTTGTTTTCTCTTTGCACTCGAGAAATATACATACGTGAGAATGGTGATTGGTCGTCGTGTGACTTTCTTTCTCGTTCTTTTTTTTTTTCAATCTTTTCAATTTTCTTTTTTCTTTTTTCTTACTTTTTTTACCCAATCTGTTTGATCGTGTCCTCTGTGTGTACGCGCGCGTGTGTGTACACGTGTGCGTGTATGCGTGTACCGTGTGTACGTGGGCGCAGGGGTGGGTGTCTTTTTGTTCGTGTTTCACTGGTCGCTGTTCTCTTTCCAATCTAAAGCTTACGTTCAAAGAAGCAGCAGCAAAAATACGATGTACAGACACGTGTATCTATGTGTGTGTGTGTGTGTGTGTGTGTGTGTGTGTACATAGTCACGTGTATGGAAAGATTATAAATAATATTACGGTTCATACAGGTACAGCGAACGTGCATGGAATCGTTACTTGTTCTGTTTTCTGTTTTCTGTGTTCTCTGCATTGTGTGCCGTTGTGAGTTTTCTCTCGCCAATCGGTGTGTGTGTGTGTGTGTGTGTGTGTGTGTGTGTGTGTGTTCGAACGTGTACGAAAGTAGTCGGGCGTGTCTGTTGTTTGTCACCGGTGTTCTGCTACTTCGGCGGTGAAATCAAAGAAACGAAAGTTGATGCAAACGGATGCAGCCGAGCCCTCGCGAGCGGGATTTCACGCTTCGGAGTTCTGATTTCGCGACAGCGCGGTTTTCCGCTGGATATTTCCGCCGTTTTCCACGCAGAAATCCAGCGTCGTCGTTTAAACAAAAATAAATTATCCAAACGGGGGGAACGAGTTCGTTTCAGTGTTTGACAGAGGAAAATAACGCGTTCCCGTTCGCTCTTGTGCGTTTCGGTCGTCAAAGGAGATAAGAGCAGCGCTCGGGCATTTTTTCAATAAAAAGGAACAAGTCTGTCGGCGATTTCTTCGTTAATCGTAAGAACCGATGAATTTTCAAAGAATCGATTGGAAACTCTGATTTTGTAAAGAAAAAAAAAGTTGCGAGAAGTCGCGGTTCTGTGATTCTCGAATTCTGCGAAGCGTCGAAACGTAAGAGGAAAATTCGGAAATTCAGTTCGTTCGATTTTACACGCGCGATGAACCGATCCCGACGACGAGGAGCAGGCGTCGCGACGCGCCAGAGCCAAGACGTCCTACGACCGAGGCCTGCAATCGCAGGACGTCCGTAGCCACTGGCACGACCGAGCAGCGAGATCCTAGCCGTCTATGAAGTCGATCGATCTAGGCGGGTCGATCGTCAGGAACGAGACGAGACTCTGCTCGAACGAGCCACGCAGCGTACGTCTGCGTGATCGTACGGCGCTCGCCGTCTTCCTCCGGAAAAAGAAAGAAGAGAGAGAAAAAAAAAAAAGAAAAGAAACACAACGAGATGTTCTCGAAAAATTCGCGAAATCGACGACGAAGAAGAGGCAAACAAAATCACGGAAATATCTACGACGACAAACCGCGCTGGTCGTTTTCTTCGAGTTTCTCGCTGTTCTCGCGAGACGTGGAACACAAGACAGGAAAGAATGCCGATTTCCACGCGAATGTTTCAGCTCGTATTTGTTGAAAAATGTAGTTTCGTTTTCAGCGAAAGAAAACGATACTTTTGGATGGGAAAGATCGATTCGTGCAGATCTCGCGTATAAAGGATCCATCGGGTCGGGAGTGTGGTATTTTCATTTGTCGAAACTCGTCTCGGAGATTCGTCTGATTTCTTTACCTTTTTCTACCTCGAAAATTCGCTATCCGAAGAAACAAAGAAAAGGAACGAGCTAGCTTAAATCCCTTTTCTGATAAACCTTTCCAGTTATTCTCTCTTCCATTGATGTGTTCGATCAACGCTTGCGAGAGCTGCACGAGTCGCTCTTGCACGAAGCTCGAAGGCGATGTGAAATCACGGCGACTGCATGGGGGTCATCGCGGAAACGAAACGAAAGAGAAAAAGAATCGCGTGAAGAGTGAGAGTAAAATGTCGCGAACAGAAGAGGAAGAAGCCTTCGTGGCAGAACGAAGGATGAAAATCGCGAGGTGATCGACAGATCGATCCGTCGGCCGGCCGGTAATCGAAAATCAACGTTCGAGGCTGAACGAAAATAAGAAAAGGCGAGGGACGGTGTCGCGCTGCTTCCGGTCCGCGCGGGGTTCCGCTGGAAACTTCGCTGGCGAACAGGAAATATCAGAAAGGGGGTCGTTTTTTTTTTTTTCATTGATCAGATCCCCTCGCCTCGTTCGTCGACGAACGAGTTTACGATGAAATCGATCTCGTTGAACGTTCGATCTTTCGTTCGAATTTTCTCCCGCCAGAAGTATGCTTCTTTGGGGGCAGAGTTTCTTTCCCTTTGTCTTCTCTTCCATTTCTCTTTCTAAATGCCCTCGATGGAATTTGAAATCGATTCTCCAATTAATGGCTCTGCCGATAATACACTGTCTATGCGATCGCTGTTGATAGAATTCGTTGGAAATTCGAGGAATAATCATCTCGCCGATGAAACGTTCAATGAAAAATAGAAGCCGCAGGATTTTCTGAATATCTCTCGTCTCGGCCAGGAATTCCCATCGGTCCCGCACGCAGTTGCGTAATAGACGAAGTATGCGAGACACGCGGTGTTATATGTTAATATGTATCACGTGTGATCACACAGAATGTCTGTATGTAAGTTGTATGTAACGTATACAGAGAGAATATATATATATATTTGTGTGTATATATACGAATATATATATATAAAGGCAAGGTCATAGGTCAACGTACGTCTCGATCCATTACAACAACGTCATATATGTATATATAATATAATATAATATAATAATATAATAATAATATAATTTGGTTTAGAGAACAGTGTAGTTATCATAGGTGGAATTAGTTACGAAACACCGAAACTGAGAGACTCACAAGCAGGAAGAGGAGGGTGTTTTCCTTCGTTTAGAGTTGACCGATCTCACGTTAACATTGCGCATCTGGTAGTCTGCAATGCAAAACACACTTTGGTAGGGTCAGGGACGGACGACGGCCTTTCGAGGTGACGAGAAACGAAAAGCAACTTTTTTTTTTTTAATTTTTTTTACTTTATTTTTTATTTTATTTTTTTCTCAGATTTCGACAACGTTCTTTTTTTTTTTTTTTTTTTTTTTTTTGCTGACAAAAAACACGAGCGAACACATACAGACTTTCTTTTTTTTTTCTTTTCTTTTTTTTTTTTCTTTTTTTGGTTAATTCTCGTAGTTCATTCACCAGGTGGTCGGCTCTGTCTCTCTCTCGCTCTTTCTCTATCTGTGTCTCTATCGGTCTCTATCTACGCTGTTTCCATCGTTACTCGTTTCTCTCGCTATCTCTGTCTTCACTGCGCCGAGTTTGCCTCTATCTCTCACGCTACGAATCTCTGTCTCTTAGGTTGTGGGGGAGTAGTGCGAGTTACTACCACCCCTTCGACTCTTTTTTTTTTTTTTCACTCTCGGACTGAAAACCCTCTCTACTTTCGACGAGTTTGCACCCCCGTCGCAAGCCGTCGTCTGCGTTCTCCGTACTCGTTTCCACGCCGGCTGGGGAGGTTGAAGTCGGCCGCCGCGTTCGCGCTCTCCAAACAGCCCTTCTTCCTAATTCGATTCCCTTTTTTTCCCTCTCTCCCCCCCCCACTCTCTCTCCCTCTCAACGTTTCTGTTGTGAGATCACCTTCTCTCGGGTCACAGAGTCGTGACGTTGTTTCTCAGAACGGGTGAGATTCGCAGGGTGTGCCTGAGGTGCGTCGACGCGCCACCGAGTTCAACCCCACGAGTTCCGACGGGAACGCAGCGCTCACCCCGCTGTTCCTCGACGACGAGGGATCGCGGGCGAAAAGTGATCGATCGTCGCGGTAGTGATTGCTCGTGACAACACGAGGACGCTTCGATTGTCGTTGGCGAGAATTTTTCATTGCTTTCGTTGCGAGTCACGGTGGCGGGCGGCTGATGCCAGAAGCAAAACTTCCATTCGGGTTCGACGAATTCTCTGCTTCTGGGTACGCCCGAATGAATCAGCGATTAGACGAACGAGATTGTTCGGTAGAGACGGCGAGCTACGCAGGCAATGAAAATCCAACAGGGAAAATCGACTCACGAAGGAAGGTCGTCGTACTGTCACGCGTGTCTATCCGGAGTTGACGTTCGAGGGTGACGGGAACCGGGAACAGGGGAGCCGCGAGAGGGTGCGCGTGGATCCGTTGATCGCCTGGAGAACGAAATAGGGTAGAGGCTGGCTCGCCTCTTTTCTTTCCTCGGCGAAAGTATGGTACTGCGCGCACACGGATCGTCGAGCAGTCGCGCGGCCTGTCGGTCGGTCGGGCCGTGTAACGAGAGGTTGCCGATGTAACGAGCAGAAGTCCACTCTAAATTCGAAACGAAAGGAACGGGGTGAATGTTCGCGCGACGCTAGAACTGTAAAGAAGATTCGGTGAAATTAGAATCGTCGGGTGATGTGTGGCGACTACGTACTCCCCGTGAAACGATCGCCTCTCGTGATTCTCTTGTACTCTTTGCTCGTCTCGATTTCGATCATCCGTTTCGTCTTTGGCTCCTTTTCTTCTCTCTCTCTCTCTCTCTCTGTTTCGATCGTGTATTTTTTTTTTCGTTCTATTTTTACTTGCTTTCGTTTCGATTGTATTTGAATTTGAAGCAGGTGTTTTATTATTTTTGTTTTTTTTTTTTTTTTTTTTTTTTTTGGAAAGAAGAGCACACTCCCCGAGAGGGACGATCCGCGCGATTTCGCCCTCGTTAGCTTTCTTTCCTCGCTCTCTCAGCGGTCTGTCTCATTGCGTTTGCGTTCTTTCGCCGCTCGCCACACCCGGACACGCTCGATCCAGGCGCTCGACTCTCGGTGAAAGTCCTCATAGATCCTTGGCGCGACTACGAAAATCTCCTTACTTCGCGGTAAAGCGATTCAAGCCGTACCAGAGTAAACGAACGAGTTGACATTTAGTTGCCAATGTCAATTATGCATGTGAAGTTAAAGTGTTTCATAGTGACGCCAAGGTTCTAGGTACCTGAAAAGAAGATTAGTTGCTGCGAGGGGACAAAGAGGCATATCGTTGTCGTTGACGCGTCGCTCGAGTTAGAAGTCGCGTGTCACGTTCGAAACACTGTGAAAAGAATATTGTTTAACGGGACGAGCACGGGGGGTGGGGGTTTGTGAAATGTTACACGTTAGCTCCACGCCGAGGAAGATTGAAAATTCATCGATTTTTCTTTTATCTATACGTCTTCATTGCGTCGTTTCGAATCATCCAAGCCTACGCTTCCGTTGGAAAATTCGCCAGACATTGGCTAATTTAAAAAGAAACGATCACAGCCGTGGAATCGATCTGTGAAACGCGTCTGCGTATTATAAAAGTTTCAGCAATTGTTTCCTCTATTCGTCAAAAAAGGAAATTGAACATCCCCCGAATGAAATGGTCGATCTAAGGTCATAGTCTATACATTGCAAAGAACTTTGGCAACCTTTGTTTATCAAAGAAATGACACATCGAATATTTCATCGATCTTTCTTCCATCACGTCTCGTAGGTTGCAAGAACTTCATCGAAGCTACTTCTCCCACGGAACGTGTTTCAGTCTCTCCCGAAATCTACTCTCCCACGCACGTTTCTCTCTACCTTCGACCCGAGTGTCTTCAACGCTCGTTCCCGTCCCGTGCAATCTAATGTCCGATCCAGCTTCCCGAAAGTAATCGGCGACGATCTCGAAAGAACTCGACACGATGTGGCGAGGCGGGGCGGGGGGAGGGGGGAGGGAGGAGGGAGGGGTGACGATCCACCGCAGAGAGAGAGTCGATTACCTTTGACGGAACCACCTGTTCGTGTCGTTTTTCTCCCGTTACCTACGAGCTAGCGGGCCGAATTCGGTATCCGGCCATAGACCGCCCTATAAAAAGCGGCAAAGTGGACGAGCGGCGAAGGCCATCGACGGAGGGAGTGGAGGCGCGGAAGGGGTTAGGGATCGTGAACGAAGGGGGTGGTCGCCGATCGACTAGGCGGCGAAAGAGAGGGCAGTCGTAGAGAGGGACCACGGGGGAGGGTGGGTAGGAGAGGGGGGCGGGACAGGGCCCGGGCGAATTTAAAAGTAATTTTGACGTCGGCAAGAGCGCCGCGAAAGGGTTTCCGACGGATCGTTACGGGCCTTTGATCGCGAATTAAAAGCTTGAAGTCGACAGTTTAGCGATGCCACCTCTCTCTCTCTCTCTCTCTCTCTCTCTCTCTGCTCTCGGCCTCTCTACCTTTCACCCTCCCACCCCTTTCAATCTACACATCTGCCAGCTCTATCTCCATCCAGCGCAACTACCCTTTCCTCCTCCTCCTCCTCCTCCTCCTCCTCCTCGCCCCTCCCTCCCTCTGGCTCTGTTCATCCACGGTCACTTTTATTTTTTTTTCTTCTCCCTCCCCCCTCCCTTTCTCTGATACTCTTTCTCCTTCACGTCGTCTCTCGTCCCGCCGTTTCCCGCTGCAGCCAGCCCTGCACCTCGTCCGGCTGTCTGTCTTTTCCCTCTCGCAGACTACACTCTGACGGCTCTACACTCCGACTCTCGTTTCCTCCCTGTCTTTATCTCGCGGCACGCTTGCCGGACGGTTCGTTAACCTGTCTGCAGCGTTTATTGGCGCTGCCGATGTAAAAGGAGAGCTTACCAATAACATATTACTATTTCAATCCTAGTCGAGAGGCCGCGGATAAATCCTTTGCCCGCGCCGCTGCCGAACCGGACCGATTTTCCTTTTCAAACCCTCCCCCTTTTTCCGGCAACCCTCGGGGAACAAGCTGTCTCTCTTTGCGCTCTAGCTCCATCGTCCACGCTCAACCCCCCCTCCCTGCAGCGAGTGTGTTTCTCTTTGTGTGCACGCGCGTCCGTCTATCTTTGCTGCCGTTTCGACTCGGAAATACGCCGCCCTTTCGTCCCCCTCCTCCACCCCCAGCAGGCCAACTCGACGACAGGTTGACGCAGCTGCGTTTTCCTTTTTTTCTTTCCTTTCCTTTCATCCCTGCCCCGGCCGGCTGAACCTTTGCATCTCTTTTCGGGACTTTAACGATTGTCGATTGATCTTCGCTACAGCCCTTCCGTTGCGTCTGTTATCCACCTTCGATTGGCTCGACTGCAGCACGAGTTTCGAGGATAACGACGACAGCGGAATGGGGAAAAGGGTCGAAGCGCCGTTGAAGATAGGGCGCGGTGGTTGAGGATCGAAGAAACTGGGTCAAATATGGCGGAGCCAGAAGGAGGGAGTAATCGAACTTGAAAATTTCCTGGTGTACACCCGTGGAGAGGTTGCCTAACTTCCATTCGAGAATTTCTTTTTCGTATAAAAATTTGTACGCCAGCGGTGACTAATTGGCTACAGGCTACGAGCCCTGTTTGGCCAATTACGTTTCTGGAAAGTCTCGAAGTATCGTCCTTCTGGAAGTCGAGAAGACAGATTGGTATCCATCTTTCTGAGAAACCGATCTCCTTCTGTAAGCCTGCGAACGGATAGCAATGAATATCGAGCTGAAAGTTACTAAATTCCTCGTTTCGTTACTTTTCAATTTGAAATCCGGATTTTTCTACATTCTTAAGTTCTGTCGCGACTGGCGTTCAACCGACTTACTTTCACAAGTTTACAAATGAACAATCGTCGTTACACTTTCCTACTTTTCAATTTTAAACCCGAATTTTCCGACACTCTTCAATTTCATTACCCGGGATTTTCATAAATACGAAAATTAAACGTCCCTCACACTCCTTAGATTTTCCAATTCAATTTGAATTCCTCCACATTCTTTCAACTTTATGTTGCCCGAGTGCGTGATTTATAAATAAACTTTAAAGAAATATTCACATCTCCTTGGCTCTCGATTTGCAAACTGAATCAGCATGGTCTAAAAGTGGCTCAAGTCCGACTAAGATGAAGCAGATACAGTCAGGTTGTAAATTAAACCATTAAGTGGACACGCTGATTGATCTAGGCGCGATCGTGACTGCAGCCAGTACGTAATACCAGAAGCCCGGTTCGCGAAGTCGGCTTCAAGAATTGACGCGGAATATAGACGCGGTCGGTTAACGAAGCGGAGCCATTTAACACAGCACTCCTGCGCTTTCCTTTCGTAAACGAGTCAGGCCTCGGAGCTTGTAAACTTCAACTCCTAACCAATTTCCCGATCTCGCTACACCGGCTTCTACCCATCCGCCGTAACCAAAAAGAGTTCTCCGACTTTTCGATCTCGCAAACCACTCGACAACACCACACCGTTCCACCCAGCCCCCGAGTGTATCAGTTTCGAGCCACGGATAACGATCGAAGCTTCCTAAAAAATCGCTCGCTATCGTTTCGACTTGAAACCAGAAAGACAAAGAGATAGATAGATAGATAGATAGATAGATAGATAGAGAGAGAGAGAGAGAGAGAACGAGGGAGAAAGAAAGAAAGAAAAGAGCAAATCTAGCAGAGAAGCGAACGAAGAGCGACAGAAAAGAGGCTCGACGAGCCAGCAGCATCACCCTGGCCGAGCCCGAAAAGAAGAGGGCCGGTGAAAAACGTACATATGGCTTCTAGGATGCGACGAGGCGGCGGGAGGGTGAAACGTTTAGATAGGATACGTTCGATTTTGTCCAAATATGACGGTTCGATGTACACTGGCCAGAGGCGGGTGGTGTGGGTGGATGGAAAGGGTTGGGCAGACACACGGATCCGAAGGCCGGGCTTTTCGGTCGAGAGTTTCGGCTGGAATATTGGAAAACGCCGAGTTCGAGTACAAGGGAGACTCGGAGGCTTCCCCCGATATGCATATAAACACAATACCTACCCCCGCTGGTCGCTGGTTTTCGAGGTTGGTACGCGAACGAGCGCGCGATATACACACGTGCACGGACGGGGCACACGGAGAATCGAACGGAACGCTCTTAATATGCCGATGTGCACACATATTCGAACTAGTCAGGATATCTAGCGACGTGTATATTTTATATCCGGCCAGCAACGCTGGTTCCGAAGTGGGCGACAGCCCAGTGAGAGCGGGTGGCAGCGTCTAGCGATCAGGATATCTCCATGCAACTGAACTAATCCAGAAGAAACAAAAAAAAAAAAAAAGAAAAAAGGAAAACCACGAGTACAACCACTGTCTCGACTGTTTATTAAGGCGATATTAAGCCATTAACCGGATTGTGACAATTTCTACCCGTACCGGTAGGAATTCATTTTTCGCTGCCTGGCGCTCCTGCTTGCTTTTCTTCTCCTCTCTCTCTTTTTATTTTTTTTTTCGGCCCTGTTTTGTTTGTTTCGGATTTTTAGATATTCCCCAACGCGCCGTTTCGCTGGCCATCGAGCAGACTTGTGACTTTTCAAATAATGTCCGATCGATCCGGATTTCAGGGACGAGTTCTGTGGTCTGGTTGGTCTGTGACATCGCCGGGGGAAGTTGGAGCATCCGGTTTGTCGCGGTTTTTGTATGCAGATGATGTTTGATCGACCTGGTTCGGAAGTTAATAACATTTCGAGATAGGGAAAAATTTGGTTCTATATGAGCAGAGTATGATAACTGAAGTCTCGTCCCTCGCGTTTCATCCACCACCCCCTCGGACACCATCGATTATCCCTAAACAATAAGAGACTAAATATTCCGGCAATAATAGTTTCCTCCGTTGCCGCGCAATTTTCCATGCCGAATATCCGAAGAATGCCTAATATCTGGCCGGCACGTGTCCCCCGGGAAATCCGTCCTCGTTTCGATTGCACCCTTGGTAGCGGAGGGACGACGGATAATGCCCGGAATCGAACCGCCCCCGGCTAAACCGCGAAACCGATTGCTCCACTTTGCTCGATGTGTATTTATAATTTATAATTTTCTCACGGCACCGAATAGAGCCCGCTGGAAAATCTCCCCAACGATTTTCCCTACCCCTCCACCCCCTTATATATCTGCACGAGTACATACGATTTATATACGACGCAGCTTCCAGCGTATTTCTTCTCGCATTTTTCAACCCTCCCTCCCCCCTTCTACCCCTGTCCAGCCACGGTTATATTATAAATGCAAGGGAGGCACAGACGGAGCGAACTGTCATCGGCAGGATTGATGGGTATCTAATTATGCGAATAAAAATACACCGTTCGTGGTAAAACGGGACGATAAGCGCGCGTACGTACGTGTGCTTGCTTATAACGTGCGTGAAAGCGTGTGCGGCCGCGTTAGGTGAAAATTTGGAATTTCTTTTTTTTTTTTTTTTTTTTTTTTTTTTTTTTTTTTTTTTTTTTTTTTTTTTTTTTTTTTTTTTTTGGCACTTTATAGCTACGAAAGAGAGCTGACGGGAGAGGGGAGCAGGAGCGAGGATCGTAATTAATACGAAGGTACAGCTGTTCGATCGAGCGGAGATTGTTGGCTTGTTAATCGGGCTGAATTATTTTTTCTGCACGAGGAGTGTGGGTTAATTAACTCTTTGAGGGGGGTGACGTTCTCGGTGCCGAGGAGCCGGTGAGGATTTATTTGTCGGATTGATTTTTTAAAGAGTGAGGCGTGCAAGCCGAGAGATTATTGAAGATGACGCACCGTGAAGATGAGAATTCGTGAATTCTGGGACGCGACAGAGGTCGTCGAACGTTCGAAAGAGTTGAATTCCGGCAGTTGAATCAATTATATAATTCGTTTAATATAACTGACTGATAATGATAGTTCTTCGATACATTTCTCCTGTTAATTATTGTATACGCATATTTAATCTTTGAAACATACGCCCTGTATAAAGTAATGTGAAAGATTCGTTTGTTGTGATTAATTAATATAAAACTATTTGACCATACAAATGAGTAATAATTTTATGTATCATGTATTTTATAATATATATAATATATATTATAATATTACAAATATTTATTGTATATATAGTTTTACGTCATAGAGAATATCATGAGAAATTGTTGTCAGAGGTAGTGAAATAGAACTTGTAATATAAAGCGTTATTTTCAAGTATCGCCAGGATACGAAGGATTAAATAGCAATTCTAAATTACTTTATTTTCCTATAATCCCTAAGGTGTCCAGGCGATCCTTCATAAATCTACCAGTACGAAAAATTCGTTTAATATAATTAATTAATCTTCCATCTAAATGGCACTATTAACCTTTGAACGATATCTTTCAGTTACAGATGACCATAGTATTATAATTTATGCTGGTTTATTAGTTCTAACTGTGTAATTGAAAAGTTATATATTCATGCATCAAAACATTGAAAATTAAATATCCATCTACTTGTCGCACCGCTATTGTATTTCATTAACATTTCGTCATACAACATAACCATATAACTTATTTACAGCAGTTAATAAATAATCGTCAGATTTTCATTTCGAGTACTGTTTCAGATAATCGACAATCTCTTTCTCTTTCACGTAAATGAAATTTATTGAACCTTGTCAACACGTTCCTTAAATTTTTACATCTGAATTTTACTCTCGTATTAGGAAAGTAATGTTTCAAGAAGATGTTTAATCTAAAATTCAATAGAGAAATTGTGCAAAATTATCAAGACTTTTCTTGGAGCTTGTGTTGAAATATTTTTAAAAAGATAAATCAAAAGTACGCAGCAAGGTGAAAATTCGGGCCATCTGATTTTATTTCTTCTCTAAATCACAGAGAGATTATCCAAATAGAATTGAACTGTAACAAAATTTCGTGTGTGTGTGTGTGTGTGTGCGAACTTAATTTATTCGAACCAAATTTAGTTGAGTCTATTTATCTGAACGTGAACTCCTATTGTACGAACGGAAAAATCGTTAATAACGCGGAAAAATCAGCGGACTCTTATTCCACGTAAACTGTTTATCCGATATCGAGTCCTATTATAAATAAAACTCCAAATTGTTCCAGTCCCTAATGACCGAGTGATACCAGTCGAGAGTTAAATTACTATTCCCCGCCTCATTGATTCTCAGAATAGTTCCACGTCCCTTAATAACTCTGTGAATGACAAGTCAAAAAAGAAAGAGGAAAAAAAAAAAAATAAAAAACATATCAGCGCGGCTGTCGAATTTCCTCCCTCCCCCCCACCCTGCGAATTTACCTCCCCCCAGCATCGAGGAAGGATCCGGCGGATTTTTTTTCGTCGTGGAAACGCGTTTCGTTCACGGTGACGCTTGTCGAGGAGGCAGGCCGGCAGTTTGCTGCGTAGCAGATTTCGGAATCGCCCGGTTTGATGAATGGCCGCGATCGCGAAGCTAGCGATCCCCGCGTGATTAATATGCATTGAAAACGAGCGGCACGGCCGGCTGACGTCGAGGATCGACGACTTTGAGCGTCTGGATCGACCGTCGCGATCCAACCAGAACCGTTCCCCATCCGTTCGAATATCAAGCCTCGTGGCATTTTTTCCTCTCCGGCCTTCGAGCATCTTTCGACTCGATCCATCTCGAACGTGTGGTAACGAGCCTCTTTTCAAATATTTTCCCGCCCCTCTCTCTTAACCTCTTGCGCTGGAATGACGCGTCACGCGCGTCGAGAATTTTTCGTCCCAAACTGCAACATTTTCACAGTTTTAAATAACCCAGGCAAAAGAGAATGATGAGTTTGTTGCTTCTTAATAATTTCTAGCCAGTGATGTCACGCCGACGAGTTCAAGGGAGAAAGAAAGCGACGAAATTATTGTATACGGTTCGGTCACTCGTTACGGTCCGCGAAACCAGTTGCCAGCGCAACTCAAAATGGTCAAAACGGATGGAAATTGAAGCGCGTGAAAGAGTGAAGAAATTCGGGAAGAGGCTTGAAGCATATTTGGGAAGGTGACCGAGAGACGATTAATCAGCGTTAAAGCGGTACTTCCGCTGGCTGAGTCCCAAGAGGAAGATCTTATCGCGGGGGCGTGGATCGTGTACGTCACAGGTACGCCGATTATCCGGGTCATCGTAAGGAAAGTGAAACGTCGATAAATTCCGACTTCGACAGGACCTTGGACTAGTGTCCTGTTTCACCTTCCGTATGGAGGAACGTGGAGAAGAATTTTTCAGGGAATATTTGAATATACCCGGATCTCTTTTCACCTGGTTTTTCTTTTCTCCTTTTTCTTTTATATCTCACAGTTGCACTATATAAAACGATACGATTAGAAACTGAATTCACGAGTCAAACGTAGCGTAACGAAAATGTATGTGGTGTTTATCGCGAAGAATTATTATTAAAAGAAAAAAATGAAATAAACATCGTCAGAGCGTAAGTCTCTATGGAGAATCATATTTTTAAGAATATTGTTAAAATATAAATTGATTTACGTAATAATGTTACTTGCTAATGATACAATGGTACTTTGGATAGTCTATATATTTTTCCATACTACGCGCAGTCTCAGCAGTTTTGCACTTTGAAATTTCCGACAAACGCGTAAAGATAATTGCACGATGGCAATATTGTTCCAACAACAAGAAAACGAATTCATTGTATAATAGAAAACGGCGAGGAATATCGATTTCGTAAAAAAAATATTAATTTGTTTCCTTTCTGTTCGACACGATTTCCTTTTATACATTACACATCGACCGTGTAAAAAGAGACACCCAGGTGTATTATTATTTCCTTCTTCGTTTCATACTGTAAAGTGTGAACCTTGTTCCATTCATTAGATTAGTTTCAATTCAGTTGTATTCTTCCAAGTTCTCTTGCAAAGTTGTCTTTTTTTTCTAAGTTTGAAAAAAAAATGTAAAAGAATTATTTCGTTTGAAATTTCATGCCAATTTTATTTTCTTAAAGTATTAAATTCGTTTTTTTTTTTTTTTTTTTGAGACGAGAGAAGAATTGAGATATAAAAATCTGAGCGTCGTGGCAAAATTAACACTAGAACTATCAGAGTGGCAGCAGATCAATTTTTAATTTTTCATAAAAATTTTCTAGACTCACAATGGTGCAATTTCGGCGATTTGAATGACCTTTCTTTGTAAAATAATAATAATGTGCGACTAAAAGCTTGTCCAACTAATTATAAAATTTTTCATATTCCGTGATTTTTAATTTCTTTGATAGTTTTGTAGGTTTAGTTGTGATAGGTTTACTATTAAGATATCTTCAAATAGATGTTACTAAAATTCAGTTTTCCTTGCAATTATCCAATTATTTTAAATTGATCTGTTTCACCTCTATATATTTACCTATCTATATATTTACATCGCAGTCTATAAATTATGAATTAAATTCTTAAATATTAAATTATGATTGAAATCAAATTTAGTCCATAAACTGGTTCCAGAGTGTCTTAGAATATCCTAGAATGACTAATAAATATTTTAATTTCCTTCTCATGTAACATATGACACTAATTGTTTTATTAATCTTTGATAAGATCAGAGTTTACAATAATAACTTTCAATCTTGGAACTTTGAATTTTGGGATATTTCTTCATAACGAGATTGATATATGTTACGGCATATTAGAAAATAACGTGAAACGTATAGATACGTAAATAGATGGGAAAATTTTTGCTTATAAATAACTAATTGTGTCACAGATGGATTCTCTTCTGTAATGTAGAATTTGAAACTGTACTTCTTATATTTTCAAGCTCTATAAATAAAAAGTAATTTTTCGAATTTTCATTTGGAGTTAACAATCATTATATTGTTAAAACTGAATTAATCAAATGTTATATGTTAGTTATTCGTCGAATCACAAATGACTGCAACGATTTATATTACATTATTAAAATTTCATTCTATTTCGTATTTTACATTCTGCGTGACAGGCATTAATAATAAAATTCAATTAAACGAAAGAAAATTCTAATAAAATTCTAATAAAACTAGTTGTAAGTAATTTAATTCAAATTGTCGCTGATACTGATTAAGATTAAAATTTGGTACATTCTCTATTTATACGCTGGTTACTGTAAAAAATTTATTTCATTAATTCAATTCCATTTCATCAATTTATTCATTGACGTATGTATTAATATATGATTAATAATTTACCCTTGGTATCGAAACGTGGTACTATATATTTTTGGAAAATATAATTCTTTCTATAATTATATAATTCTTTCTATAGCACCCTGGCTAATCTGTTTCATTCTTCGCTTTTAAAACTAGCATCGCTGGGAATAAATTTGGAAGACAGCTGGTAGCGATCTTCGAAAACAATATTAATATTATATATACAGCTTTGACCGCAGAGTAACTGAATTTAAACTCATAAAGGAGGATGACTGGAATTTCGTGCATATTCATTATACTATTGCAAAGGGAATACTAATGAAGCTTCCACACTACTTCAAACAAAAGATACACGAAATAAAAGACCGTAAATCGCTGGTCAATTTTACATTCAACGGTTCGCGGAGATATTTGAACATTTATGGAAACTTTCTATGAATATGTTATGTTATATGTGTATGTTACACGAAGCAGCTTGAAATTTCATTAACACCGTGTAATGAGAAATTATTATATTGATAAAGTTTAGATAACAGATACAACGTATTTAATATTAAACGTATACTTTTCAGGGGTTATGAAACTATTTGAACAATTAATTGTTAATAAGTCTCGATATTCAGAAAAATTACCTTCAGTAGTGTAACTATATATTTAGTCAGTTAATGTTAAATCCCTTGATATTAGCATGTATATGTTTAGGTTTCGAGGAAACAAAGGAAATTATTATGAGCAAATGTTCCTAAGTATATTCTATACATATTTATATTCTCTATACACGAATTTAATGGTTATATTATTTTCTGAAGAATAAAGTATAACCATCTTCTTCTGACGTTAGTAAAAATTTACCAATAAATTGTTCGAGACGACCATTCGCGGTGTAATTGACTTTCTTTTTTTTTCATTAAAAATTGATCACTCAGATGTCAAAGGACCAAGTGGTATATATTGGTATTCGTTTTACAATTGAAGACAAAGTTTGTGTGCTACGTTCATGTGTGTACACGAATTAACCTCTTGCGCTGGAATGACGTGCCACGCACGTCGAGAACATTTTGTCCCCATACGTTCGCAGTATTTTCTCAATTTTAATCTATTACTTAAATATTAAAATCTTTCAAATGCAACCTAGGCAAAACAAGTGACAAGTTTGTTACTCCTCGATAATTCAAGACTTAACAATTCAGTTGCAAACGGTTTCGGGCCACTCGTTATGGTCCGCGAAACAGTCGCCAGCGCAAGGCGTTAAATTTCAAATTCCAAATTCCTTCTGATCCACTTCTAACTCGCCAAATTCTCACCGTACCTCGGTGCTCCTCTCTCTTTCCACCTCGCCACGAATTCGTATCGAGGCCCAAGCACACAGGTAATAGAAAGAGCGGTGCACCGGGGTGCGGAACGTCGCGGCGACTGCAGGGTTTCCTTATTCGCGTGCACTTCCGGTTTTGGTTACCGACGCGCGACGGCCCTTCTGATCGTTATTGAGTTACCGGTAACGTTATACAGCTACTTCCAGGCCGGGCATCCACTCGCAGCACCGTACAAAAGAGGAGAATAATTGGCACAGCGGACACACGAACGCGACAAAGGAACGTACCTGGCTCTCTCTTTCTCTCTCTCTCTCTCTCTCTCTCCCTCTCTCGGGGTTAATTCGATAGCTGGGGGTTGGACCGCGTTTTCGAATTCGGGCCCCCGTGTGAAATTTCTTAATCGAGTTCGCGGCTACAGACTGTGTCTGCGCTTTGTGCGAGCCAAGTGAACGTCGATCGTTGCGCAAAAAATGCGAGGAAAGAGTTGCTCTTGATGAAAGAGTAGCGTATGACAAGATGTTTGAACGTGAAAGTTTCGATCTATCGCGTTGATCGTTGTGCAAGAGTGAGAGGAGAAAGGGATAGGTTGGTCTTAACGAGACGAACATGTTTCTCGTGTGATACAGGTGGATGATAGAACGAGAAGAAAAGAGAGATCATTGTTCTCAATGAAACGAATGAAAGGATCTTGAAGGAAATTAGGATACGGCGTGATCGACTGTGTCTGCACCTTGCACGTTGCACAAGAATGCGAGACACAGAGATGAAGAGGAAGAGAATTGACTGCGTTCACGTTTACGTACGATTCAATAGTTGGGCGAGAAAGAGGAAAGAGAGATGGTTGTCTAGATGAGACGAATTACAGGACACGACAAGACATATTTTTCGTCCCAAGTTGCAACATTCTCTCAGTTTTAAGCCTATTTGAGTATAATCCAGGCGAAACAAATAACGAATTCATTGCCTCTCAATAATTTCTACTCTTAAGCTCGAAAAGAAAGCGACGAGTATACGGTTTGGACACTCGTTATGGTCCGCGGAATCAAGGGGTTAAACGAAGGATAAAGACGGGAAATAATTGACTGGCGATTCAAGTGAACGTAGATCGTCGTGCAAGAATGAGAGATGAAAGAGGCGAAGATAGGTTTTTTTTAAACTTGCTTATGACGGGACGTTTGAACGCTCTTTTGCTCGAAGGACAAAGATGGCGGGTGGGAAGGTGTGGGGGAGCTGAAGTGGTCGAAGTTTTCGGAGATCGAGGTCCGTTTTGCGGATTTTACGGATTTTGAAAGCACTCGAAGAGGATTGCGGGAATGTCTGAAAAGCACTTGCGGATCCCGAAACGGTGAAAAGATTTCGTGGATTGAATTAATGTTATCCTAAACGTTTATAGTGCATCTGTAAATAAAGGAAGCTTTTACAACAGAAATCGACACAGTTTGCTTAAAATAAAAATTTAGAAGCCACTCGTCGGTAGTCTATTAAATTCTAGCACCACCGGTAGCAGTTTCGTAAATCGACGAACGAAGCAGAACCTCTGAAGAAAGATTTCATAGAATCTGAAGCAATAGAATAGAATCTGAACAGTATTTTTGAAAATAGTGTTGTATTATATCATAACATCTGTCAATTACAAATCTACCGATATCACGAACATGGCGTAATTAATTAACAAAGAAACTCCCAATTATGTGCATCTCCTCTTGTAGCTTCAAATTACTCCATAAGTACTCACATAAATCTTAATAAATCTCCTGTACGTCGCGCGAAAGTCCACCAAAATTGTTCGCGAAATCGAAGGGCAGAAAGTCTAAATTAAAATTTTAAATTCCACCCTTCGACGAACCTCTCTCCCCCCGACAAGATCTTCTCGCGTGTCCTCCATTCAACAAAAGTCCCTCACGATCGAGAATCCCTCGCGGGAGTAGATTCCTCGAGATCGTTCCAAGTCGAAAAAGGAAAGGTGGAGGGCGTCGGCGAAAACCGGGTAAATTCGACAGCGACCGGCAGGCAAGCTGGCTCGGTCCATTTTATCAGAAGCATCGGGACGAAACAATTTTGTCAGGGGCATTGGGACGGAACGCGAACCGATCGAGGAAAATGGTGTCGACGCCGTGGGGCCATTATTGCAGCCAGAGACACTGTAGGTACGCGCACACGTGCCGCCCATGCATGTAACGCTTTTCGTGCCGCGTTCCATCCCTCTCCCATCTCCGCCGACCACCCTCTTACCGCCAACCCTTGTTCGGTGGCGAGGACTCGCCGGCGAAAATTAATAAAGGTACAATTAATAAAAATTACACATTTTTCATCCACCGGGCGGAAGGGTTGGTTCCGTTGGCCAACGAACGATCGTGCCCGCAGGAACTGGCTATCTCCCCTCTCTCTCTCTCTCTCTTTCGACTACTTCCCCCCCGCCACGTTCGTTTCGTTTCTCCCCGTTTTTACCTGGTTCTCCTTTTTCGGGCTCGCGGATGAAATTTTCTTTCCGCTTTGATCGATCGCGGCTTCGCCGCTGGATATTCGCGATTCGAAGGGTTTGGTTAGACAGGTATGAAAGGGATTTCCTCTGATTTTCACGTGATACGCGCGCGTATTAGTGGTGGTTAATTGGATAATGGTAATTGGAGTATTTTTTGGAGAGGGTACGGATTGGTCGGTGCTTGTTATTTAATTATGAAGGTGGTTTTAGAGGACGGTCCGGGGGCGGGGATGAGGCGGATGAGGTCACGTGTTGCGATGCTTCTTTTGATACCGGTGGATAAATCCAAAGATCCCGCTTGTTTCTGCGAGGAATTTTCTGTGCAAAGCGTTTTCTCAAATATACAATGTAATTTTTCTCCCCACGATAGTTTTAGCTTTTTCAACTTCGCATCAACGTTGCTTTATCCCTTTACGACTTTTCACTTTTCACGCTTACCTGAATGAACTAGGGAAAGAAATTAATTTCAGTTAATTTGTTTTCTGCAACGAAAATAATTACATAGAAAACAGTACTGTGACATTATTCATCTGTTGAAAACAGCATTATTTTATGAATTTTTAAATATTTATGAAGAGTATCTTTATTATCAAACTATTTATCGAAGAAAACAAATTAACTAATCATTCAAATTATCAATTCTTTTTGGCACAGTCATTTCGTATTTGTACGTTTCATTTCTTTTGCAAATAAATTATATCCCATATATCTGCAGCCCATTGTCTTACGATTGGTTGATCATAAAAAAAAAATCTAGTTAAAGAACGACCTGACTAAGCTTGAACGATATTATATTAATCTTATTCACAGTTTCTCGAAATTAAACACTATGAAGCCACCAGTCTTTCCCAGTTACAGTCAATACACTTTGTAGTCGAGATACGATATTCGCAATACAGTCTTGGAAAATATCGCTCTGAAGACGTTGCAAAGAAATTTTCACGAAAAATCAGCAACCAATACTACTTTCAACAGTAACGTACAAACAACGCAAGTTTGATAAGTTTCTGATCAACTGTGCCTTTACAAAATTTACAAAATCCCCCGGGAAAGGATATATTATTATTCATTAATTGATGAAGAAACGTAGACAGATTTTCTTACGATTTTTTCACCGTGAGCCTCGCTCGGACGCTGACACAATCCTCGCGTGGAACGTAACAATTCCTCGGTATGGTAAAACATTCACCCCCCGATCTCATCAGCCAAGCTTTCAACGGGGTTTCAACGTCCACGTGGAAAGGGAACGCGAGGAGAACACCCTCCATCCGGCAAATGGAGTTAATTTTCGTTCTTTCGTGGATTATTTACGCGGGGAGGAAGAGGGGAGAAGGGGTGGGCGGGCATTTTTCGAGCTGTCGTGGAATCGTTTGCTCGAGAAACTCGGCCGGAGATGCCGGGCATAAAATTCTGACAACGTAATTACTCGCCGTGTAATTTACTCGGTCTCCTTGGCCGAGCACGTGCGCGCACGCCCGCGTAAATTTCGTACCCCTCCCTCCCCCTCCCCCTCCCCATCCCCCTCTATCACGTCGTTGCCCCGATTCCGCCGGAGAATTTTTTACCCCCGCGATATCGGCCCCCGCGCCTTTATTAATTTCCTAAATTTCCGGAACGGTGGGAAACGACATCGTTTCCACGAGCCCACTGTTTGCTAGTTTTAAGGCGAACGGTGAAGAGAGTGGAAAATCGATCGGTACGCGAGTTGTTGATTTCGAAGGCTGAGCCAGAGAGGTCTCGCGCGACTTCTTTTCACGTTGGAAGAAGCTCGACGTCGCGCGGGAAATTTTATTTCAACGCTGGAACCAAACCGAAACGATCAAAATCCAGGCCAATTTAGAATCTCTTGTTCTGGGGTAATTTCGCAGAATTACGATGGATTTGAATGGCTTGAAAAATATAACGTTTCTTCTTTTTGTGCTGTTGTTATTTGTATTGCAGACCTTTCTTTTTTCATTCATTGTACCCTAACATCCCTGTCTTGCAATTTTTATATTTCTGATGTTAATGAAATGTATAAATTTATAAATTTATTTATTTAAAAAGTTATAAATTTAAATGTACAAAGGAGATAATATATGATAAATATATAATAGTAGTTAATAGTAGTATAATAGTAAATAACACGAGAAATATATAATAAAATATATGAAAATTGGGATTATTGCAGTTTCGGACGTGTCGAGGCCAAAAGATAGATTAATAAAATATTAAAAATGTGTCGAGGAAGTCGCTGGCTAAACAAACTTAACGAATGCAACATGATATAAATCTCTATACTTTGCAGTTATTTTAATCTTTAGAGTCTTTCGGTTTATTTTAATTTTTCAAATCCCATCATCAGAATTTTGAAAAGATGGAACATTTTTTAATCCATCACACCCATTATGTCCCGGTTTAACTCGTTATGTTAAAAGAGGAGACAATTAGAAACTGAAACGAAAACGAAAATACTGCGCTTGATTGCTTGGAGAAAGGGGGGGGGCAGAGTAGAATAACGTGTAATATTAAGCATTATAATATAGAATAAGTAATTATGGCCAAGTATTATATAATATAAAAATAAGAAATTACGATAGTAATTTACACAATTTAAATAAATGTTTCATAACATTTAACGATCCTTTTTAGGTATGACATGTACGAAGTCCCAGAACGAAAATGTGAGAGAGATTAAGAATAGCAATTATACTTATAACTGAATTGTGAATCTTCTTGCAAATTCATATTTCTGAAAATATAACATTGAAACCGAACTTTAATGGAAAATTATTTTACGCACTGAAATTCATACACTTTGAATATTTTATGCGTCTTTTCACAATACAGTTATACACGTTTTTTACTATGTTACAAATTATATTTTACAAATTTCTCACAAACGCGTAACAATCTACCTAGCCTAGTTTAATTAACAATAAATAACTCATCGAAGATGGGATGATTTCGTTAGTTATTCCACAATTTATTCATGTTCTACAAATCATACTGAATTCCAGCGTACACCTCGCGATGTGCAAGATGACAAAACGTCCTCGTCAAATCAAACGTATCAATCCACAAGCGTCTCGAATTGCTGCGCCAGAGTGGCGGATGAACTAAGAATAGCAACTGAAGTTACGATAATTAAAAATATCGTTAACACGTTCTGCCATTCGTGCTCGACTCGACGTGTTCTACGACGTTCTCGTTAAAGACGATATACATCCCGAAACACCTCCCGAAATCCCAAGGAGCGATCGAGAGCACTCGTCGTGCAGCATCGTACACCCAATCAACCCTCGCAGCCCAGTTGTTCCGCGGGATGAACCGACTCGCCGACAAAAAGCGACTCGCCAACAAAGGAGAAACTCGGCGAGGCAGCGAACGGAACGTGCGCGACACAGCTCTTCGTCCGAAACTATTATTATTTTTCGCCGGGAAGGACGGGTCTGGCCCCTGTAACCCATTAACAAAGGCAGTCGTAGTCTGGCCAGGTGGATTGACGAACGATGAGAGAGGCGAGCGAAAAGACGAAAAGGGACAGAACCGAGAAAAAGAAGGGGTGGAAATGTGAGGGTGAAAAAAAAGGAAAGAAAGGAGAGACAGAGAAAGAGAGAGAGAGAGAGAGAGAAGGGGAAAAAAGCCGAGGGAAAGAAAAAAATCTGCGCTGGGACCGCGCGGCGCGTCGTCGACGAAAAAGCCGTGCAACGGCGGCCGTGTGCATAGTGGGCTGGCATCCTCCTCCGCCAACCTCCCACCCTTCCTAACCTGCAGGCTTTTCTACCGCGGTGAAAAATTTAATTACAAAAAAGTTTTGGCATTCCGTCAGTTTGGTTTAGTCGCAATATATCGCTCGAACTCCAGAACTCTCTCTCTCTCGCCGAGCCCCGTACCCCCGCAGCGCACACCTTTCGCCCTTCCGACCACCCCCGCAGACCACTCCCTCACCCTCGCCCGCTCTCCTGGCACGATCCTCTCTCTTTCAGGCGGCGCGCGAGCTCTCTATAGCGCCGGTATCTGTGGTTTATTCGAGCCTCTGCCCCCCTACCTCACCCCGTCCCTCGTCCATCTCGCCCTTTCTCCCTCAACCCTCTCTCCCTCCCTCTCTCTCTCTCTCTTTCTCTCTCTCTCTGGTTGGCCAGCTTTTTTATAAAGCGTTCTATAATATTTTATTAATAATACGCCGGAATACCGGCGGACTTTCGAAGACTGCGGTGGCTCGCTCGCTTGTAACGCGCCCGAGGGTGGGTGGATAGGGGTGGCGAGGTAATTGTAAGCCGCGGAATCGATCGAGGAATCGATGAACTTGGCCGATGCACACGCCACGCCGTAGAAACGCGTTATTTCCACCCGGGGAATTTTTCATTTCGGATTTTTCCGAGCGCGGCAACTCGAAGGCACACTTCGACGATGAATGATTTTCGGGGAGGAGGGGGGAGGGGGGAGGCACCGCGAGGGTGGTTGTCCGATTTCGAGATCTTTGGAGCCTGCGCGGGGCAATTTGAAACTCCGGAGACTCGAGAATTTCGAGGACACTCGAACGCGTATACTAGCGGACACAAATGAGATTTCTTTTGCAATTGAATTACGATTGAGATTGATCCCCCCAGCAAGATTAACGAGCATCTCCCAAAGAACTATAACGGTACTTTATTGGATTCGTTATTTACAATTTCTTAGAGATAAATTCGAAATTCGAGTTCAACGTGTCTGATGTTGGCGCTGTATCGTGAAACATAGAAATCGATCGCTATTTGAAACGAAACGTAACGTGGCGTTTGAATAGATCTTTAAACTTAATTAAAAAATATCAATTTTTGCAGAGTAAACAAATTAAAATAGTTTGAGAAAGTTTAACTTAACTAAAATAATTTGAATGAAATATTACATACGTAATGCAATGAAAGATTATGGTTTGACCAAATAGAGATTGCAAGATTGAAATTTTAGGATTGAAATTAAAACAATGTCTCAATTATTAAAAATAAAAGATATTGATTAGAATAACTTGAAATAATACTGTACGATGATTATAAAGATTATATCTTAATTAAATAGAAATTATAAGACAAGAGTATCATACGTTTTCCTTTCGAATGCAATATTAAATATCTCTATCTCGCGGCGTACATTAAATGTCCAATGTTTGTAAAAATATTTCATCAACTCTTGCAGTTTGTCTGCATTGTTTCTTACAAACGAATAAACTCGTCAACTTCGAAGTTACACTTTACGCGAAGAATATCGATCTTAAAATCCACCTTGCTTAAACATTTTTTATTCCTCGTAATTCATTACAGACCAAGCATTGAAATGACATAAAATCAATACATAAATTGACAACGTAACATTCAACATTAATGAAAAAATTAAATAGAGTAGCTGACGTATTATTTTGTCAACAAACAAAAGATATATTGGGATAATAAATACTTCAATAGAATCCACACAAATCAGCAAAACAGAAAAGATTCCTACGATTGAAAAATGCCTGTGCTGTAAATAGGTACTCTAACGTTTCAAATTCGCAAAACGATCGATTTAAAAACGTGCAAGTTATATCCTGCGGCAATTAATCTTGTAGGATATAATTAATTAAAAGAGAAAGTATTTTAATAAATCCCTCAAATTACAGAATTGAATACCGCAACGTTATTTAACAAAACACTGGCTGGTAATGTAAGAATATTTGACATAATATTATTAAAAATATAACAAGATTTTCTAGTTATATCTATTTACGTCTGTTCTGGATTTACTAAGAAAGAAATGTATCTTTTTATCCTTAATTTCTTCGATTGACCAACAATTCCTTCTCTATGTTTTTTAACACACTTTCAGTATCATTTGCTCTTTCGTTCATAATCTTACACGTCATACTTCCAACCAGTTTACCGAATCCTAAACTATGTAACTTTCCCAATTCAAAAACCGAGAAAAGCCAAACCACAGAGGGAAGACGCGAACCTAATTTCGGTATTCCTCTTAACCGATCTGCTAATAATCGAGACACATTTATCGACATCTGTTTTGGATACTTGAAGCCGTTGCAAATAAAAGATTCGATTTTTAACCTACACGAGGCCGATCTACTAAACTCTAAATCAAATCTCATTCATACTCCACCGTAGGATATTCAACTCATTAATCAGATCATCCCTTAATTAAAACTTGTATAATTACGGAATTAAAAGTTAATGGAGACGAAACAATTCCCGTGAAGTTTTAATCCACGGGAACTTGGGCATGATACAGTTTATTTTCGAGTTTACTACGAATCACCAAAGAAAAAAAAAAAAAAAAAAACAGAGGGATCATCGTCTAATCCAAACGACGAGCTTCTGAATCGCAACAATTCAAAGAATGGGACGACTCGAGGTCAGTGTCCCAAGCTTCTCAGAATTCACATTTTCTCGGAAGAGATGGACGAAGAGATGGGAAAGTCAAAGAAAAACCGGACACTCGGTGGTAAATGTACGCCAGCGGTCGCTAGTTGGGAACGTTCGGTGGCGGGAACGATCGGGGAAAAAAATATCCGGCGCGGCGCAACGCGGCGCGGCTCGGCTCGCAGTGGCTCGCGCGCTCGAGCTTATCTGGAAAATTATTTGCGGTGGGGCGTCGTTCGATGGCCCTCGAAGAAGAGCTAACGAACGGACGAAAGCCCGGGCCGAAAAGTCAAATAAGCAAAAAATGAAAGCCGGACCCGATCGATAACGCGACTATACATTGATAGCCGGGGGATATGAGCGGGAATATCGGGCCAGCGGCGGCGGTAGAGGAGAAAGAGGAGGTGGAGGAGGAGGAGGAGGTGGTGGAGGAGGATGAAGGAGGAAAGAGGAAGAGGCGGCGAGTGGCCGGAGGTGGAGGACCGGTTGGTGGGCTGGCCAGGAGGAGGGGGTGGCGCGGGGACCAAGTCCGGCGTCACTGAATTCTTTTTCGCGGGGGATGAAATAACCGGCCAATTAGCGATCTTATTGAAAATTTGTCAAGTTCCGCCAGAGGAGACTGCCAGCCCTCTTCTCTTCCGCAGTTCGTCCTCGTTGCGCCGAAGTTGCGCTCGAAGGAAGAAATTATTTCTGCCCAGCCAGCCTCACCCAACCCCCTACTGTGCGCCCTCGCCCTCCCCCCCCCCCATCGAAGGGAGGCTCTCTTTCAACCCGGTAGAATTATATTCGTGTGATATTTTTCTTTTTCTTTCGCTCTTCTTTTCTCTTTTTCGATTTCCATTCGTTCGTTCGCCAGGATGGTTGGATCGGTAGATTCGTCCTTCTCTCTCGCGAACGAGAGAAGATTTTCCCGGGAATTCCTACGAGTTTGAACGCCGAAATGGATGACGAACGGATTTCCGCTCCTCTTTCTCGCGCGAGTCGACATGGAGAAACGTTGACGCGACTCGGTCGCTTTCTCGAGAGTGGACGCGAGCAAGGAATTAGCCGATTGAAGAATCGACAACGAGAGTGACAACGAGTCGTCAGACAGGGGGCGAGTTTAAACCCGATTCTCCATAGGCGCAATTTCCGAGTCCGCGGGACTAATTGCGTTAGCCGTGGTCGCGGCCGGAGTTAGAATGCAAACCGCAAGGTCGGTCGAATTGTGCTTATGGGCAACAGAATTCACTGCTAGGCGTAAATCGATTCGAGTTGTTCGCAAGACTCGACGCAATTGTCCACGTTCTGCCGTTGAATACGTAAATTCCATTGAAAATTGAACACATCCGCCAATTTTCAGCGCCGCGAATCATTCAATACGTTTTTTTTTCCTTTTTATTTTTTTTCTGGAAAAGAAAGTGCTACAAATATACTATAAATAGTGTACAACGCTAGTACGAAGTATTTTCCGACGTCGTCCATCCATAACTGGTATTATGCGACGATTAATAATAATGAATATAAATTACAAGTTCTGTTATATAATAATTTGTATCAAATATTATTTTCGAATTATTATTATGATTGAAAATGTTGCAGAGACGCTACTGTGAAAATATTATTTGTTCATGTTCGTAATTTCACCGGTGGAAAGTAATTACGTCGCTGTTTCTGATTTTTGTGATCTACACGCGGAGTTTCAATGTATGCCTTATTACGCGTTTCGTGTCGTTTATTATCATTGCGCGCAAGCGCGAGTTATTAAAGCGAAAGGCGTGTTATTTCGAATTGTGTCGTTTCTTTATTAACAAAATAACGTTCAATTACGTTCAGAAACACTGTTTCCTCGCATTTCCTGGAGCACGCCTAAGTATTTCGTACAGCGATTCTCGTTGCTCGTAATAATGACATAATCGAGACGCGTATATATTTTCATGTGTCGCAATTGAAATTAGAATAGAAATTTGTTTCTGTAAAGAGTGCAATTTGGTACGTACTTTTGTAATTCCAAATTTCGCGCGAACATTCGCGATCCGATAACGAGCACTTTGAATGAGTCGTGTAGCTGCGGCGCGATCCACGAGGCCCAGAACGACAAATTATATTCGTATTATAAAATCGTTAATCGCTCGCAAATGCATATTTAAATCGGCTGTCAATCAGTTACAGATATCCGGAAGAGGCTTTATTTCGGTGATATCGATCGTCAAGTGTAACACGGATGATTTTGGAAACCGGAAGCGATCACGTCGACAGCGAGCGATCTATTCCTAACTATATTCGCCGAATCCAGAAAAGAAATCGTTTCCTGATCCGGTCGTGTGTTTCTCTTCGCGTCCTCTCTCAGAAAAGAAGAGAGAGAAAAAAATAAAAGAGGGGGAAGAACTGGACGCTTGGAGCACAAAGGTGAAAGTGCATCGAGGAAGACGCCTTCCCTCTTTCTCTAATAAGCATATCGAATGGCGAAGAAGGGCGAAAGGGTGAGCAACGGGCGAGCTCTAATTCCCCTCGAGGCGTCGTCCCAGGCGTTTTGATCGTTCAGCAGCTGGCAGAAGACAATGAAATCGCAAGCAGAGGGAGCTAACGACGCTCGTCGCGCGCGGTTAATTGTTTGTCGCGGGACGTTCGTGAACACGAACGAAAAAAAAAGAAACACCCAGTTGCTGTTAATCGTCGAACCACCCCTGACCCCGTGAATATAATGATACACGGCCTCAGATCGTCACGAATTCGGCACGACTATACGTAAGACTCGTATAGAAAGAAGAGGTCGATCTTCGATTGCAAACAGATGGAATGCAAAAATTTCGACAACATTTGAGAAACACTCTTGACGAGACTCTATCCTCCGGCGACGAGATCTTCACTCTGCTCGTGACCTATTATCCGATGTCCCTTGATGACACTCGAAAAGGAGAGACGAGAGTGGGAGGGGGGCTCGATCGTGATCGTATGGTGTCCAACGAGACCAACGACGCCGTCGAACGAACGGGGAACGCGGCTAATCGGGTCTCTCGTTCGAGCAGCTCCTACTAGACAGCCGGCGAACGTTCTCAACTTCATTTGCCGCATCCCCCGAGCGAAATAACCGCGAGCTCGGTGTTCCCTAGGAGGCAGATACCTGGAAAATTTGCATCGTTATCAGTCCGTTCCCCCTTTCCCCCTTTCCCTCTGTTTCTCGTTTTTCCTCCATCCGCCCTCTTTTTTTTATCAATCCTTCCGGCTTCTCTCTCCGTTGTTCACCCCCTTCCCTCCTTCTTTCTCCTTCGTTCTCAACTGGTGTCCCATCCCCCTACCCCCCTCTCACTATCTCTCTCTCTCTCTCTATCCGTCTCCGTTTCCAGTCGACGTTCGGTACGCGTTCGGTTACAAGCATCGACGTATTGCCGGCCGTCGTGGAATGTATATTTTTTGACGAGTTTTCAGCCGGCGGGGGTGGCAGCCCTCCGCCGACTGACAGACCGTGTCGGATGGAACGGGGACAAGGATGGAGTCCGGGAGTAGTGAATGCGGCGGGAAAGAAAAAGAGGGCTTCGAATAGCGGGCATCACGGCCTGTGTGCCGGCTGTAGGGACGTGGGAGACGCGCGGGGGGAGAGGGAGAGGGGGGCGGACAGGGTAGCATGTGGCGGGGGCTGGAGGAGGGAGGGGGGCGGCGGGGCTTGAAGAGCGTAGGATGAGAAGCCGCTGGGAGGAGGAAGAGGCCAGGGAGGAAGCCGGAGAGTCGCGGGAAGGGTGGCACGAGGGAAACGCGAGAGAGAACGCGCGTCAACGACAGAGAAAGACCTGTAGCCTCGATCGAGAGGGGTGTGCGAGGTGGAACACCAGGGGTGGCAGAGGGTGAGATGCGATGGCAACTAAAGGAGAAAGAGAGAAGGAGAGAAACGGAGAGAAAGAGTGAGAGAGAGACGAAGCCAGGGGAAGGACGAGGGAAGAGAAAGAGGCCAGAGATATACACAGAAGCACGAGGAGAAAGAGGGTGGAAAGGGAGAGATGAGAAAGGGAAAGAGAACGAGAACCGGAGGATAGAGCGTTCTGTCTTTCTCCTGCGCGCACACACCACCCTCGTCATCCTCCTCCTCGTCCTCTTCCTCTACCTCTTTCTCCACCACCTCCTCCTCCTCCTGAGTGAGCTCGCCTCACCGTCAGCCTCGACCAGCCACCCTCACCCTCTCTCGTATCCACCCGCGAACTGAGGACAAAAATCAATATGAACGTGTAGCCATTTCTCTTTAATCTACCGCTTACTGGCTAGGAACCGAACCGAACTGCGTCGAACCAGAACCGGACTGGTCGCCCGGTGGCTTTCTTTTTCCCTCTTCCTTCTTCCGTCCCCCTCCCTCTCTCTCTCTCTCTCTCTCTCTCTCTCTCTGTGGCCCTATCGCCCTTTCTTTCTCCGTTTCTCCAGTTCCCTCTTTCTCGCCTCCTCGCGCGATCGGTCTCGTTCGTTTCTCCCTCTGCCTCGTACCCGCGCCTTTCCCTACCCCCAACCCTACATTCGCTTCCGATCACTCGCCCACCGCCTCCCGATCACCCCACTCTCTCCACCACCGCCGTCCTCCCCCACGCCGCCGAGGGCCGCTCTTCGTTTTTTCCTCGAACGCGTCGCAGGCGTACCGCGACGTCTCTCTGTACCTCTGGTCGTCCTCGAAAATTAGTAGCCACCGGTACACTCTGGCTACGAAATGCAAGGAATTCTCGATAGCACCCCAATTCGTCAACCCCTACTGTCCCTCCTCCACCACCACCACCACCACCACCACCATCGTCTCGCACTCTGGCCCAGTCCTAACCCAAACCATCATTTTCCTTTTCCGTTTCTGTCCTCCTCGTTATCGTTGTTCCTTTCCCCTATCTCGCCCTTTTTCCCGTCTCTATTTTGCTCTCGTTTCCATCCCTCCACCCCAGCCCCGCGTCGTTCAACTGTTGCCCCCTTCCCCCGGACGATTCAACGCACACGTGAGTCGGAATCGAAGGATGACGATAACGCGTCGATCCGGGGTGAGTGAACCCTGGAACACACGAATTCTTGCAGAGGACAGCCGGCTCTTCCGGTTCCTACTTTCTCGTTAGAAGTTTCAGATTTTAACTGTTTCGCCTGGCATTCAGCTTTTCCATCCGCTCTCTCCAGTCATTTCGACTCGTCGTGGAACGAACGGTTGACTGGACCTTTCTTTTATTTTTCTCTTTTTTTTTTTTTTTTCTTTCCTTTCAAGGAGGAAACTCGCTTGGGTCGAGTTAGTTGATTTTGATGCAAAAAAAAGAAAAAGAAAAAAAGAAAAGAGGAAAAAGAAAGAGAATATATATATATATATATATATAAAGAGAGCAACAGCGGTTTGATCATTTCTAATGGGAGACAGTCTGCGATTATCGAGGCGAATATCGAAGGAACGCCGTGGAGATAGCGAGTTTGAGTGCCCTTAATGGAAACAATACCGTGAATGCCAAAATCGATTCTCTCGTGGCGGAAAGAATGCCGAGGAATTACCGAGTTCGATTATTTCTAATAAAAATAATAGCAAGAGCACTACTAGCCCGTTCCATTACTTGCAACAATCAAAAGGGACGATGGTAGAGAGCGTAATTTTCAAGAGTAAAAAATGTCCATGCTGAACATCCATTACGGTCCAAGTATTGAATTCTCCAGAGCTCGAATTCCAACTCACTAAATTTTGCGACCAATTATCAGTCGCATTTAAGAAGAGACTTTGGCCCGAGCCAAATTTAAATGTTATTGACTGGCCTAACGAAAAATGTATTTATTACGAGTAAAGTTGATTTCAACTCTGCTGCGAAAGCTAAAGACGTTTCAATGTTATTAAGAAACTTGTTTGAAAGATTGAATTTTTGTTGAAGCAAGAGCACCGCGTTTTTTTGAGAAACGAATTTTCCTATGCGATCCAAAATAGATTCGACCCTGATAGCGCTGAATTATGCGTAATTATGCAGTCAAACTTCGTTAGCGACAAGTTACAAACAATTAGAACGATCGTGTAATTTTCTGGCACAAAGTTTTAAATTTGGAGAAGCTCCCGCTATAGTATAGATGGCGAATATAGCACGTCGAAGACATCTTCTCTTCCACGAAGCTAATTCCTTAATTGTATTAAAAAGAAATCGCAACGACTCCCTGTCCCGGCGAGATTTTTCACCCACGTCGCCAGAAAATTACTGTTACTGAACAACACTGATTTCTCGGAGTGAAACGAACTGAAGTTGCAACCATTCGAAGAAGCAACGCGTCAAACGGAAACGAGTTCGTAAAATTTGTCGCATCGTGTTATCAAAGACCTCTTCAGGCAAAATTGCGTTATCTTCGTCGCATGTTGGAGCGTCAGATTTCTCGATTAAACTCGCCGATCGTTTCGGTACGACTTTTGACGACTGATCCGTTATTTGCGAAATATTCCACGCGCGCCCTCCGTCACGCAAATCCAATGATAAGTTTCACGGCGTAACGAGTAATTAGCTGGTAATCAGATTAAACGCGACGTTTCGGGGCCACCGGAGGTTCGCGCGAACCACACACGCTCGGTGGCCCAGATTTTTCTACCGGTTTGCCACTCTGTCTCCTCCTTCGACGTCTTTACATATTTTCCGCGTTAATGCCGCAACACTGAATCATCCACCGTGAACAGCGTGGCGGTATGCCCGCGTCGTGGCCGTTATTTACGATTATCGTGGTAATTAGGAGGCTCGCGGACATTCGATGGAATCGATCTCGCCGGACGATGATGCGAATTGACGAGCTCGAGTGACGTCGAACGCCGAATTGACGAGCTTGCTCGCAAAACGGCACCGACTCGAATCGATATCGAGCCACGGTGACACGGAGATCGACGTTATTTCTTTTTTTTTTTTTTTCCATTCGCCCGCTCAGAAGCTTCCCTTTGTCGAATTGCTTCGATTTACGATACGACGGAGCTTTACTCCACGGGAAATCGGAAACGTACGATTGAAATTCGTACGTGAAATATACAGAGGGCGTTTAGCTGAAAATATGGTGTACGGTGTGTGTATCGGGCTTCGTTCAGACTTTCTCGGCGAAGGTGTATTAACGACGTTCGAGAAATTAATACTACAATAACGATAATTCGCGTAGGTACACGCCGGGGCAGTATTTCGTTTCGAGTTAGGCGCCCCGAATATCGAAACTGCCGGGCTAAGTGGAAGTAGAAACAGTCGATATAGGTCAGACCATAATCCGCGTAACAGACGGTCGCGATTTCGATCGCTGGCACCGGTCGTCCCTGCTGATTCTGATCGCCGTTCGAGACGATCGTGGAAATTTCGTACGAAAAAATGATATTTTAATCGATATCTCGCGCCGTACGTTGACTCTCACTACTGAAGCATAGCAACTTGCTGCTTCTCTCTTTAACTTTCGCGTAAATTGTCTCGAAACATTCTTTCATCATTGTTCTGCAATTAATTGTCTATTCACTGAGGTGAATGAATAACAGATTTAAAATAGTAAAACGTAAACTCATTGTATAAATTATTGTTAACGTTTATAAATTTCTTTATCACGAGGGAAATTCGCTGATTTCTGTGGACAAAAGAGTATAGAAGAGGTACGTAATGCTCGAACAATGCGAAGAAGGCAGCGGGGAGAAATGTTTCCCAGGCGTGGGTTGATAATAAAATCAGCAAGGCGAACCGAGCCGAACCGTCTCTCCGCGAGCGATTTCAAACGTAAACTAACAGAAAACCGCCACTCCCCCGTGTTACGAGTGCACGTAATCTTCATCCAGCGGGAGCAGGCTGCCACCAGCAGGAAAATCGACGGGCTCCGATACAGACCGGAACGAAAAAATTCGGCGATACGTTCGACCGGCGGCCGGAAACATTTTTCCATTCCATTTCTACGGAAGGACAGGAGGAGAGGAGGAGGAGGAGGAGGAGGACTCGAGCCAGAAATAAAACAGCGCGGAGAAAGGAAGGAAGGAAGATAGAGAGAAAGAAAGAAAAACAGCGTTGTTATTCCCCTCCTCCCACCCCCACCCCCTCACCCCCCGCCGCCGCGTGGACGTAGAAGCGAGAACGGGTGGGAAATAATATGTACACCCGGGACACGGAGAGCCAGCGCACCCCTAATACCTCTTAATGCTTATTCCAGTCGCGGACCGGAAGTTAGCCCAGTTCTGTTTTCGGCCACCCTCTCTGTTGATCCTCTAACCCCCCCCCCCCCACTCGAATCCCTTTTCTCTACTTCGTGCACCATACACGCACGTGCACATGTATAAATGCATGTATCTACATTTACATAGATTGATACATATATATATATATATATTTTTTCCTCCCCCCCTCTCTCCCCGGTTGCGTTCGTTTGTTTTGCACGGGAAGGAGCGGAAGATTTATCGGCGAAGAGCGATACCCCAGCTGCAATATTCATCGGTGGAAGCTTAGAGAGCCGCGGAGGCTGCGAGAGCGTACGGTGCCTCGGCTTTACGTGGACAGAAGAGGCGGTGGCGGTGGCGGTGGGTAGCTCGCCCTACGGTGTGTAGCGGCACGGTGTGTACGCTACTGTTGCCGGCTACATATAGATTATTGATCAGGCAATAACTCAAGGACTAGTCGGGGCGCATATTACCACCATACCAGAGAGCCAGAGAGCCAGAGCCAGCCAACCAGCCGGGGCTAGGCCAGGCTACGTTCCGGCTAACGTTGGTACGCGGTAGTTATGCTAATTAAAGGCAACCTTTCGGCCCGCGGCCGACATAACCTGGCCATAGCCGGAGATCATTATGCGCACATGTGCTTGTCGCGCCCTCCGCCCTCCCGCAGTCCCCACCCACCCTTCAACCCAAAAACGAGAAACGAATCCCTCCCGGATCCCCCGTTAACGAGTTTCTCCTCTTTTCGTTTGCCTCCTTTCTCTCTCTCTCTCTTTCTCTCTTTTCGTTCTTTTTTCCTTTTTCCTCTTATTTCTTTTTCCTTTTTTATTCGTTTAATATTTTCTCTCCGCTGTTTCCATCTCGGCGTGCAAGCCTGCCGATGTGTGGCTCTCCGTCCGATACACGGTGTTATCGGTACTCTCTCCCTCTCCCTCTCTCTCTCCCTTCGTCGTCAAGCGTTCCCAGCTAGAAAAATTCGCCGATAAGCGCGAGCTCTCTATCGGTTTTGTCCGAATATGAATACCTGAGAACCGAGCCCCGGTAATAATGCATTTTCCGGCTTGTCCTCCTCCCATCCACCCACCTTGCCGGTCCGCCCTCCGTTACCAACACTCCCCCTCCGCCACCCCCCGTCGAGCTGGTCGCTGCTCCGTTCGAACGCCGCCCGCGCGCCGCGGCTGCATTAATTAATGGCCGAATTAAATTTTAGGCGACCGCCAGCGGCGTCTAAATGTTTAATTAACTGGCTAATTAATTGGCGGTCGGATACTCCCGTTACGACGGCCTGGCTATGCTCGTCGTCTCTCTTACTCTCTCTCTCTCTCTCTCTATTTCTATATGTACGTATATATATATATTTACTATCGACGATCCAGCAAGGATCAACGCGTCGCGTTTCAATCAAGGAACACGTCGGAGAAAGGTGAATCGTAGGCGGAAGTTGAAGGAATATTTGCTGGGGGCGGCATCTTGCGCACCCTCGCGACCGTCCTTTCACTTCGTGGGAGAGATTCCTGTTAGAGCGTCCAATTTTATCATGAATGTCACCTCGCGCGGCGTTAATTATAAATATTTATTTTCTCGAACTGGCGACAATTTCTCTTGTCAACGTCGTCATCCTTCTCACGTTTGTATCTCTTGAAGTATACTTCCTTTCTTTTAAACATTCCGTTCGTAAAAATCGCACGGATGGTGTAAGAAATTATATTCGGATACCGATGCTAATTAATTAGTCATTATATGATATATAATACTGGCTAATTAATTATACTGACCAATTGTTGGGTTATAATAATTTATTCGTTACGTTACCAAAATTTATGTATTTTACGTTCTTTCACAATAGATGGTACTAAGTATTTAATATATTAAATTGTGTATACAATTTAATGTGTTAAATTTTAATTAAAACTTGAGTATTCTTAGTGGTATCTATTGCGAAAAACTGTAAAATATATAAACGTTATTATAAATGTTATTGCTGGTTTATAATAATTTATTCGTTACGTTACAAGAATTTATGTATTTTACGTTCTTTCACAATAGATGGTACTAAGTATTTAATATATTAAATTGTGTATACAATTTAATGTGTTAAATTTTAATTAAAACTTGAGTATTCTTAGTGGTATCTATTGCGAAAAACTGTAAAATATATAAACGTTATTATAAATGTCATTGCTGGGTTATAATAATTTATTCGTTACGTTACAAAAATTTACGTTCTTTCACAATAAATACTACTAAGAATACTCAGTTTAATATATTAAATTGAGTATTTAATTTGATACATTAAATTTTAATTAAAACTTGAGTATTCTTAGCGGTATCCATTGTGAAAGAAATTTCGGTAACGCAATGAATAAATTATTACAACTCAACAGCGACGTTTGGTTAGTGTAAATAATTTAGTTAGTATTATGCACAATATATATCACAATTAATACTAATGACTAATTAATTAGTATTAACCAATCTCTTTTCACGCTTACGTTTCATACTTTACGTTCTTAGAATACTCGATTTAACATTAAAAACTCCAGAATCCAGCAATTCGACCATGAGCCAGCGTCAAATATTAAAAATATTATCTTGTAGTTGAACAAATCCTATTTGAAAGTACAACGTGAAAGTTGGAGTAACTTTTAAATCCCACAATCAGTCAACGCTGTTCCCTCAAATTCCTCAGACATCGGCCAGCGGCGTGTAAGAAGACGAAAGAAGGGCGACAAAGTGGGCAACCTATGTAAATGCAGAGTACAGGCGCGATTTTATAAACCGAGAGGGTATTCGATAAGGGGGATAGAGGATGGCTAGCCACTAGAGCACACTAAGAGGATTCTCTCCAAAAAGAAAAAAAAAAAAAAAAAAAAGGGCGGAATAGAGAGAATGCGGCAGAGAATCGAAGGAGAAGGAGAGAGAGATGGTTGGAAAGGGGCTGATGTCCGAGTAGAAGCGACAAGAGCCTTTCTTCTTCTGCCGTGGCATTTTCCATAAGTGGATCGTTACGTCGATCCGCGACGCTGTATCGGTGGGGTGGAAAAGGGATCCGCGTCGAAGATGGAGCTGCGGCGAGGGACAGCCGGAGGAAGAGGAGGAGGCGTATCAATGCGAAGTGGCCGTGGAGAAGGAGCAAGAGAGAGAGAGAGAGAGAGAGAGAGAGAGAGAGAGAATAGAAAAATGTATAATGAAAATACTCGAGCTTATAATAGCCGTGAAAGTCGGCCAAGAAATCCCCGTACGTAGCTCGTCCACGGGAGCTCGGTACTCGTTAAAAGCCTCGGATGCATGAATTTCGTTTCGTCCTGGCTGGGCTGCTCCGCTCTTCCGCTCCCTCTTTTCCCCTCTGTATTGTTGTTGTTATTGTTGTCGCGCGTGCGGTTGCCTCCCAGCGACGAGTACCCACCCACTGCCTGCCAGTCGATAATCCGTTTCGCCGTTTCCTGGGGACGTTTCCTCGAATTGTTCTACAACGGCCCGTTTCGCCTCGCGGAGAGGCTGCATCGGCTACTTCTTCCCCGCGTGTACGATTCGCCAACCGACGACGAATCGAGCATTGTGCGATCGGTAATTACCTTTCCAATGATATATATATATATTATTCGTTGGAGAGACTACGAACAGCGATAGCAGAGATAACTCCTATTCACCGCGTAATCTCTATCTTCTCTCTCTCTCTCTGCACAGTCTCTTCTTTATTGTACGAACATCGATAATTTCGCCCCGGTCGAATGTTGCACGATGGCCGTGCAATTACCACCGTGGAACGAAATAATAGCGTAATGCTAACCGCCGATAGGAAACGAAACGATAGGATCGGTTTCGAGACCAAAGGACCGCCAACGTACGAGGCGGAAAGGAAGAACAGAGAAGCAGATGGAGAGAGAGGTTGGTTAATAAATCAACGTCGTAAATCAATGACCGAACGTTCTACGGCGACAAAGTAGAGGCTCCCAGCCGCGGAAACCGGAGGAACATTGTTCCCCCGTTCGCGACGAAGCGATCTCGTTTCGGTCCATCGGGCGCAGCTGGGTTTCGCAAGGTATTTTGAAGCTAGAAGTGGACGATTAGCGGTCTGTTAGCTTGGAGAGCGCGGCGATGGAACTGCGTGCCCGAATTGAATTCGAAAAATCATTTGCCAACAGTCGAGACAGTTTTCAAGTTTTCGTCCCTTGTCTCGCCGCGATGAAGATGCAAACCAGACATCTCAAATCTCACGGGACTCTACATAATTCACTGTGGCAATTTCGTAAGAGTCGCTTTCGGCGATCTCACGCGAAAAGCAATCAATGATATCGACACCACCTCGACAATATTCAGATTATTTCGATTCCTATTCAATTATTGAAACGTAATATCCTCCGTTTCGAGCAGTTATTCCTGTCGACGCGGCTGTACTTTCTATCTTTATTATTTTTGAAACATTTATTTCATTAAGATTCGCTCGATCTTCTCGGGAATAATTAAACGCACGGCTCCCTGCAGACGAAGGAAGACAAGCTGCAAGAGTTTCTTTCTTTTTTTTTTTTTTTTTTGATTAGAATTCTACTAAATTCACGATTGACAAATTTTGCTCGAGGAATTCCACGGAAACGTATTGTTAATAATCAGTTTTATCGTAATTTCGCGAAAAAAGAGATAAGCCAAATTTTATATCAAGATGATTGCAATATTATAATAATTGCCTTCAATTTCACGTGGAAAGCAATTGTATAGCCATACATGTGGCAATATGAATGATATTTTTTTAATAAGTTTGGCAATTCCACGAGAGTGTAATAGTCAGTTACAGTGACTGTACGTGACAGGGCTCTACTCTGGCAATTTCATAAGAGCATGATCGTCACTTCTGACGATTCTACGTGAGAAGAAACTAACATTTCCTTTCAATTCCACAGAAACGTTTAGTGCATTTCTCTAATAAATTTTATCGTATACCTTTATCTCAATTCCATCCAAGTACTTTCAATGACTCCACGTTCAAAGAAATAAGTTAAGAAAAACAAAAAGAAAAATTAAAATGATTTAACAAAAGATGTAAAAAATAATATTTATAAATTATTAAATGCTTTACGTTGACGTCTCACACAACTCTACATTTGACGAACTTCTATTCTAGCAACTTGACGATTCCCACAACAAAAATTTAATACTTTTTTTATAATCTCATGAAAAAGATGATACAAACTGCATTTTTCTTTTTAAATACACTTTGCTCCGTGTTACAAAATTCTGCGTAATTTTATACTTGAATTTTATTCGGGGAGCAAAGTTGATTTTGATGATTCGACCAGTGTCATCATTAGACTGAGAATATTTATATTTTTATGAAAATTCGAAATCCAAACGCGGGAATTAATTTCATCTTTTGCTAATGCTATAATGTGCTCTGTATTTTCAATACTTTTACTTACAGTTCTCCGTGTTGTGCACCTCCTGTGTATTTTTGCGTATTTGAACTTCCCACAAATGCATGAAAGTCCGCAGATGAGCAGTTCTAAAGCAGTTGCTTTCGACGATTTCTCATAAAAAGTTAATGTTATTAGCAGACTACCGGATACTTGTGCAAATTCATACTTTTATGAATACGTAATTAAAAGCGTAGCACCTACGTAGATTTTCATTTCACTTTTTTAAATACTGTAGCGCGTTCTGTGCTTTGGATATTCTATACAAAACGTCAAAGAAACAGGTGGCCAAACTTTATATTCTACTTTGTTGTTCCCAAGGGAGAAAAAAATGTCCGAGAATTCATCCTCTCCAAGGCGCAGGCACACGTTCTCTTTACTGAAATCCTTAAATCCTCGTCACTATTGATAAATAGAAAGTATCCCAAAACGAAATTATATTGCCACGTGTACAAGAATCCGGAATACACCAGAAATTGTTAAATATCTTTGACACGTGTTTTGTTGCAATAATTCTTTGAAGGTTTAAACATTTTTACAGTATATTCCATTATAATCGAAAAATCGTCTCGAAAAGAAAGAGTTCCTCGTATGATCCATCTTTTTTGTTCTTCTTCTTTTTTGAGAATAATAGAATATAATACCGAAGATTGGCCACTTATTTTCTTGACACCTTACCTTGACTCTCGAATATATTCAAAACTGCAGATAACATGAAGAAATATGTCAGACAAAGGTTAAATGATTCCAGGGGAACACGTTATCCGATAAGTAAGTAAAAGACATACATTTGTCTTTTAAAATGAAATTATACATTTTTCAATATCGATTAATATCAGTCCAAGCAGCTCGACGTTTTTTATAAAAAAAAAAAAGTATTAACCTGTGTGTATTGAAGATGACTAGTTTATGATGTTTCAAGTTCAATTAAATCTACGTATGACAATGAGTGTCAGCGAGAAAGAGGACGAGAATGCATGTTGTGAAAAAGTATGAACTGAAAGCGTGGATTTGGTCGTTGAGCAGATTGGACAATGTTGATTTGATCGTCAAGTGAAAGACTCGTAGGACTGAGTAGACAGTACTGTAAAAGTAAAATTTATCTAGCTCGGTTCGATCAGGCTTAATTTTAATTTAATTATGGCGTTACACTCGATTATTGGACTCGAAATCCCATTTTTAACCTCTTGACCACGCACGTCGAGAATTCTTTGTCCCAAATTGCAACATTTCCTCAGTTTTGAGTTAATTTAACTATACTTAAATAATAAATATATTATTTATTATAGTTAAATTAACTTAAAACTGAAGAAATGTTGCAATTTGGGACAAAGAATTCTCGACGTGCGTGGTTAAGAGGTTAAAAATATACTTAAATAATAAATATATTTATTTAAGTATATTACTTAAATAACAAGTATATTACTCAAATAATAAATATATTATTTATTATTCATTTAATAAATAAATAATAAATAATAAATATATTACTTAAGTATATTTAAATCCAGGCAAAAGCGATCTTAATAATTTCTATCCAGTGATACCATACCGACGAGTTCGAATGGAAAAGAAAGCGACGAATTATTGTGTTACCGCCCGGTCACTCGCGAGCCAGTTGCCAGCGCAACGTGTCCAAAAGTCTGATATTCATCAGAGAGTATTTACTTCTAAAAAAAAAAAAAAAAAAAAAGAAGAAACTGTCACATCGCGGCTGCCAACGCTGAACGATTCGGCGTTTCGGTGCTCTGCCGAAAATTAGCCGCATGGTCGCGTCCAGTTGCTCAAAGCCAGGAGAGAAGGAACGTGTGTGTACATTGCGCTCGAGTCACGGAATCGATCGAGGAGCGTTAGAACCATTTAGACGGCCCTGGTAACTTCCTGCGGCGCGTGTCCAAGTTGGCTGGAGCTAGGAAACGGAACTGGGCGGTCGGCTCCTGGTCCAGGAGCTCGAGAGAAAGTCGCCGAGAGATGGGGACGAGCACGGAGGAAAGATCAAAGGATCGGTGGGTCGCGAGAAATTCTACGCGAGGTAGAAATCTTTGACAGAGAGGAAGAAACCGGGGGGGGGGGTAATTAAGTCGAAATCGAAACAGAGAGCAGAAAGAGAGAGAGAGAGAGAAAGAAGAAACAAAGAGAGGAATATCCTAGAAGAAAAGATTTCGAACAAACGAAAATAGTGGATTGAATCGAACCACGGAATTCGACGAAGAAAGAGACAGTGGAGTGGCCGATAAAATGGTGGCAGAGAGAGTGAGAGAAGGCGAAAAAGATCTATCGACGCCAAAGTTACGTCGAACCCGGTGGAAAGGGGTTGAAAGATCGAGGAAGAAAATTGCCGGTTAGAAGCAGCGACCGACTGGGGAAGAATCGTCGGGTAAAGAAAAGACTGCCGTCTAATAAGGCAGGTGAAAGAGTCGAGGTTCGAGTCGAGGGGCTGAAAGGAAGCGGGCATGAAAAGAGGGGTGGGGGGGGAGGAGGAGGAGGATCCTGCAGAACAAAAATTATAACTCCTAATTGGTGGTGAACTGCCGCTCCGACTCTGACAAACACCAATCAGGCCCGAATCGATGCTTCGAATCGAATTCGTTTAACGCTAAATTCCCGGCTCGTTCGGGGAAAATTTAATAAACACGCGATGCGGTCGCGACGAGGACGAGAATCAACGAGTGTGAGATTGAGCGAACTTACAACCGCGATATACAGGAAAGAGAGAGAGAGAGAAAGAGAGAGAGACGGTCGAAAAGTCGTGCAAAGTGCTGAAATCGCGAAAGATCGAAGATTCGGATGGGGGTTGGCGAGGGTAGAGGGTGGACGGCAGGGTTTCTTGGTACGACTTGTGTGCCGGCAACGAAACTAGCGGCCAATGGCGTAACGCAGCTGAGCCATTATTGGAAACTCGTTACATGCACGGTGCCCCGCGCCGTTACAAAGGCACCGCCAACCCCGCCAACCCTCGCCGATTCACCGTGTCGCCGTCCCTGTGGCCTCCGTTACACAACTACTCGGTAGAAGCAACTATGTCGTCGCCGTTAGATCGCGCCAATCCCCGACCGCGTCTCCACCCTTCTCGCAGCATTCTGCAAGTTTGTTTTATTTGGCTCTACCTACTTACGCGAAATTTTCTACCCACGGATCGCGATACCACGATTTCCCTCCCCACTGTCTCTCGTTTGCCTCTTTAAGCGCCACGAGCGACGATTCCTCGCTCGTTTCGCTTGGGTTTCAGCGATCAAATTTCTATCGCGCTTCGTCTCAAGATTAAAGTCACTTTTCGTGACTTTTCATCATTAGAAAATCAAATTTTAATAGCCAAGATGTGCTGATATTCCAATTCCAAAAGGTCAATTCAACCAGAGGATTTCAAGTCGCGGTGGAAAATTTTAAAATACGAGAGGAGTAGATTTTCACGTAAAAGGGATATCTTGAAAGTCGTAGTCCTGTTGTATCTCAGAATTGTGCAGCTTGGTTTAAAATTCTTTTGTCCAGTTGATGGAATTAGAAAATTAATTTGTTTGGTTTCGATGATATTTTATATCGGAATTTTTTAATTTCAGGTCGTCGTAGAGATTGAAACAATTCTCGTTATGGAAATCATATCTTGAAAATTACTTTTGAATATTTTAATTAGTAATTAATATTTTAAAACAAATTCTCCTCTCGTATTCCAAAATTTTTCACCTCGATTTCAAATTCTCTGGTTGAATAGACTTTTTGCTATAGAATTAATACTATTAATACCAGAATTGGAATATTAACACATCTGTCGAACGAAATTTTTAAATTTTTAAAATTTTGTTTCTAACTTGATTAAGTTTCCGTTTGTCGATGAAACTCGAAATTTTTAAAGTTCAAGGTCGTTGTAGAAATGAAACACTTTACTTGCCGGAAATTACTTTCAAATATCTCAGTTTGTCTTGAATCAATATTTAAAACTGGATTGAGATATCGTAATTTGCATTTTGTCGCGACTCATGTTGATGAAACATACTCTTGTCGTATTCGAAAATTTCGCAGCTCGATTGAAAGCTCTCGACTCGAAGTTGAATCGACTTTCTTTTTTTTTTTCTTTTGCGCTGGCAACCGATTGCGGACCATAACGAGCGACCGAACCGCGTACAATGATTCGTCGCTCTCTTCTCGAACTCGTCGGTACGATAGGAATTATTGAGAAGTAATAAATTTGTTACTTGTCTTATACTTAAAACTAGAGAAAATATTGCAATTTTGGGACAAAGGCAAGTGGTTAAATTCAGAATCGCCACGAAAATTGAAAGTCTCCCCAGTTTGCAAATCTGATCCGCGCTTCTCCGCTACGTTTCAGAAATTCTATGTTAAAACAAGAATTGACTCTGCACTTCGTGAATTCCCGACACGACGACCATCCTCGTGCCACTTGATCCCCGAAGAACCAAATAGAGAATTCACAGGGCTGATGAATCGAACGAGGGTGTCAATCAACATCCGACGTCCTGCTCGACGATTAAGACACGCGAGAAGCTGCATAATTCAATGGAATTCGTTCCGTGGCTAACAAATAATAGATCCCCGTGGTGGGATCGATCTCGATTGGACAGTCGTGCACGCGAACAATCGGATCGATGGGAGTCGTCGAAGCTCGCCGATCGATCGGAAGAAACGGAGAAAGAAGTGGATGTAGGAAACAAAGAAGCATCCGCGCGGGTGTTGAAAAAGGCAGCCGGGCAATTGGGCGTTGTGCAATTTTCACGATGCGAACTTTTCGAGCGTCGAAGCGCGGTTAATCGAGCGTTCGAAACGTCGACAACAAAGCCGTCTAATCAGCGTGCATTTTCGACGGACCTTAACGCGGCCATTCTGTAATCAACGGGACTAAATAATTCGGCCGACCCTGCTCGCCTATCGGCTATCCGTTTCCACGTGTCCAATAACGACTGTCAATTTTCCAAGTTCCGACGAAATAGCAGAAAATGCTATCGGGATGTTTGAACGAGAGGGGGAGGGAGGAGCTCCTTTCAGAACGAGCGATCGCGCCTAAAAAAAAAAAAGAAAAAAAAGGAAAAAAAAGAATGACCAGAACGAGGCGAGACACTTTGAACTTTCGTCGAAATTTTCAAATTGGACTGTTTCCACGAATGCGTTAACAATCATTTCGTTTGCGTAGAACAGTTTGACACGCTAAATTTTTTTTTACCATACGATAGTTTTCTTAAATATTATTTCACATTTGCGTTAAACTTGATCGTTGATGTCAAAAATTTTCTTACAGTTGAAGTCATTCGTAATGTGCAGATTGCTTCTTTCTGTTATTATTTGTTTCTATCTCAGTTTTGAGAAACAGCGGTCAAAACTGAGCGCGAGAGGAGAAATAAAGATCGTGACGCTTTAGCTTAGATTTATTAGAAGTAGACTCGCGGATCTGGCTTTCGAGATTCAACGCTCGTAACTCACTTTCGCAATTTCGATTACTAAATACACAGACGAATGTAAACAACGTGGACAAAAGAAAAAAATACAGTTTCGTCCCACAAGATTGTCAACATAACTCTTCATAATGCGACACTGCTATCAATACGTATCACGTATGTATCAACAGAATTTGTAAAATTACAATAAAATGATCGCAGACAGTTTTTCAACCCCCTCGACAAAGCCTCGACTGATAAATCAAAAAGTCGCGAAAGCAGCAAACTATACACCCGGCAAGCGTGTCGTCTATCTCGCGAAATTTTCGAATCACTCTACTTTGGATTATTATCGTCGTGGTCCCTTCTCAAATACCGAACACGAAGTTGATCGACGACTCCGCACACGCGACGCAGAAAATTCTACGCGGAGTGAATCTCTGCGAGTGCCAGCGTGTCGGTGAGATAAATGTCGCAATAATATTTCACACGTAGCGGCGTCGCATGGTTACGAGAACCACGGGGTTCGAGGGTTGGCGTCGTTCAAACTCACTTAAACCCTCGAACGTCGTCGAAAGCAATCCGCGGGCACGGGTTTAAGATTGATTCGAAGAGCTTCCAGTGCATTTATTTAGTGGGCCGCCAGGATAAGTCGCCTTCCTCCCCTCCCCTCCCCTCCCCTCCCCCCCACTCGCGTGAAAAATCACTGATATCTTCCCCTGGTTTGTTTCCTCGCATTATACACTGCTATTTCCTTCGATCTAATGGAACGATTCTCTCACTCGAAGTTAAAATACCTTTAACAAACGCAATGGCACGGTAGAAACAAAAAAAAAAAAAAAAAAAATGTAATTTTTTTACGTTCATCACCGTTATATTCATCTGAATCTCGGATTTTCTTTTTTTATAATACTCGCGTCGAGATTAACTGATCAATTACTGAAATGTAAATTTATTTTGTTTCAATTTTAAATAAATTTATTTATTTCAATTTTTATCATTTAAATCCTAACGATTTGTCAAGAACCAGTTATTCTAGCCGGATAAAGGTTTCCTTTTCAATAACAGTGACACCGTGTGCAGTAAATGTTCCAAAAATGCGAAATGCAGAACTGCAGTTCGGGCTGTTTCTGTCAATTTGCTTGAGTATTGTTTCGTTGTTAACAATCTGAATTCGTTCTACAGGCAATAACTCGAAATTATGAAAAATGCTCCATCGAGGCCCTGTGTCTGAGATAAACTGTTCGATTCTCTAATGTTCTGCTCGAATCTCACTTGGAATAAATTGTCGAGAGTTTAAATGTTACACACTTCGTGTGTAATTTAACGAGGTGTGTGGAAATTTTTATAGGAACGTCCGTTGATGATCAATAACTGGGACAAGAGGACTTCTTCCTTGAAAAATATCTGTAAAATAGGGAGAACCTATTCGACGTGTGGCAGATCGTCAAACTAAAAATAATATTTTGGAAGTGAGAAGTTTTTAATGTATGAAAAATATGAGTGTGAAATTATCTCGTATTGGAAAGAGATCGTAATATTTAAAATGTTCAATTTTTCAATACGTATATATACCATATGTATCGTGAGAAGATTTGATAAATCCATTTTTGTTTATTTTCCTGGGTGCCGCTTCATTTGAAAGGAGCAGTTGAAAAGAAGTATTTTAAAATGAACTGTGAATTGAAGGAGGAAGTAGCTTGATATAAAATTGATTCAAACATATAAATATCAAGATGGATAGTAAATTCACGATGTTTTTATGGAAAACGAATAATATTACTTTAATTGTTACGTTTCATTTGATCAATATCAGTCTGTGTAGTGATATTTAAATCTGAAATTAAGGAAAAAGAATGTGAAATTGATTGACACAACATATTGAACTTTAAAATACTTTTCCACGAAAGACGATAAATATGGTTCAATATCTTTTTTTTTTTTACCTGCGTCCTTCAAACGAAATGTCCGATTTGCGACGATTCGTACTTCACTGAATATAAAATATGTTTAAAAGTAAAAATACGTGAATATGTATAAAATTTTACGTGTACGTAAATTACGTATAAAAATACGTAAAATATACGAAAGCTAAGTAATTGAAATCGTATGTAGAAAAAATTGTCAGGTTTAAAATAATATATAAAATGATGTGCAATCATTGTTAGATTTTTTCAATAAAAATTTAACTGTGTTACGTATTATATCGATATAAATTTATCATCAAATTTATATTATTATGTTGATGTAAATTTATTATACAAGCACAGGATGTACAGTATCTTACAAACTACAATGTTGTAAAAATTTTATTAATGTAGAAATTATACTGAAATAGAACTAAACTCTGACTAGAAACTTGACGTAACACAAGCATTGTACAAGGATAAAAATATAAAAATATTTATAGAAAATCAATACAATGAAATCAGAAATTTCACATGTCACAGTGTAATATTTAAGAAATGCATAATTGAATAATGAAGACATATAGATTTCAATTATACAATCATCTTGATCTTTTCGTGTTGTATGTACATACATGCATGCATATATTATAATTGAGTTTTAAGAAAGAAAATACAAAATTATGCTTTCTCGTTGTACAAATATAAATGTACACCTATAAATAAAGACGCCCGATAAAAGTTACAAAACGACGAGCCAAGAAGGCAAAAGATTGTCATATTTTCTAATCAGAAGTTGATATTTAAAGAAACATCACGTCGTGATGCAATGAACATATATATATATATATATATATATATATACTTCTAAAAAGGTATGAAAACATTCCGAACTTTCTGCATTTTATATTGTATATCGCAACTGAGACTTTTATTACGCGCAGAACTATGCTCTTCTGTGCAATTTAAACATACAACATATTCGATCACAAACGAAGCTGAATAAAAGCTATTTTTACAGTGTTCAACAAAGAAAAAAAAATGAGAAATCGACGAGCCAAGAACACAAGAGAAGAAGGGAATACCATCTATACTATATCTCGCCCCTCAGTCAGAAGCCTCACCCCTATCGGTCATCGGATATCTAGGAAACACGAAGAGGCTCTAAAGGCATTAACGACTTTCGAGACACATTTTAAAACAGAGACAAGGCAGTCCCACCACGATTCCCGATCCACCGCCCTTCATGTAGAGTGTCCAGACACGATAGACACAAAAAAAGGGAACAGCGGTTCATTATCGAGAAATTGATCTGATTAGACGGGTGGTGGTCCTCACCGTCCGAACTTCTCGCCGGACATCCCTCTCGATTCCCACCGTCTCGTCCTTCGCAGAAACGAGCCCGCGAATTAAGGGCCGCTTAAACTCTTTGTCTTCCCATCCCTTCTCGCCAACACCGCGGAACTCCCCTCCCCCGAAACACACCGCGTTAATTGGCGCAGTTTTAAAAGCGTTGTAAAACGCTCAGGATAAAATTTCGCGCCAAGTCTGCGAAACTTTTCGAGACGTTCGATCGCTTCGGTTCGGAGGTGAGGGATTCGTCCTCGTGGACAGTGCGTTCGCATGGATCTCTTAATTGAAACGAAGAGGGGAGGGTGGAGGGGGGTGATTGTCAATTTGGATTATCAGGAGCAAACAAATAATAAATTTAGTCTCGATAATTTCTATCCAGTGATGTCATACCGACGAGTTCAAAAGGAAAGCGACGCATCATTGTGTACAAGGTATTCGGTCACTCGTTACGGTCCGCAATCAGTTGTCAGCGCGAGTGGCTAACCTCTTCCGCTGGAATGACGTGCCACACACGTTTTATCCCAAAGTTGCGATGTTTTCTCAGTATTAAGTATATTCAAGTATTACCCAGGTAAAACAAATAATAAATTTATTCTCGATAATTTCTGATGTCACACCGACGAGTTCGAAAGGAAAAGAAAGCGACGAATTATTGCATATATGGTTCGGTCACTCGTTATGGTCCGCAATCAGTTGCACAGCGCAAGTGGTTAAGCGCATCTGAATATTTTATGTATATCCCCGTTTATGTAAGTAGTGCAAGTAGCATATTACAAGAATTAGGAACACTTTCTGATTTCATGTGAGATGATTAACTTCGATTCTCAAGTCAAATGACTGTTGCAATTTTGATTAAAATAAATAACTCTGAAAATTAATCTTTATAATTATGTTAAAATTGATCTTTATAATTGAAATTAATCGTTATAATTGTATTACATATATATATATATATATATTTCTATTATACAAGCTGGTTAAAGAATTTATTATAAAAAAAGAATTGTGCTGGAGGTAAGTTCATCTTTACCATAAAACACTAGTATCATTTTGACATAAAGCACAGGAGAAGAAGGAATTTATATGTTTAATTGTTAATCAACGTTTATTGAGAAATCAAATTTTTACCTTGGGAAGATTTTGAAATTTTTTGGATCGTCGAAGCAGAATTCGAGCAGTTTCAAGGTAACGATCTTTGTTCAAAGACGAGACACTATAGAAATTTGAGGGATAGTGGAAATGTAGAAAGTTTCAAGGTATGGAAATTCCGAAGTAGAAGAATTAGAATTTTCAAACTCAATATTCGGACGATATGATTCTCCAATTGATTATATTCGTTGACGTAATGGAAGTCTATATTAGACTGTATTTTACAATAAAATTACATAACGAATAGTAGTTGTATTTAGTATTAGAATTATCTATTTTAATAGCAACTTAAGTTTGCAACTAATGATACATCTCAGGTACTCGGATATTTTTATTGACGTTTAGGGGAAAGATAAAATAAAAAATCAGAATTCACACGACGTATAGAGTACGAAAGAAGGCTGCTGAAAAGTTCACTCTTTACAACTAGACTTTCATTTTACTTGCAAGAGAAAATTACTCGTAACAGCATGAAAATTGTAAGTTAATCGTATTTACTCCAACTTACCAGCCAATAATTTGCTACAAATAAATCATTCAATATGAAACACGATTTTTATACGTTTACAAGTAATCGCAAATACGAGAAAATACATAAAACATGGGAAATTAAGTGCTTTTCATAACCTCCGGCAAATAAAACAATTTCCTGTCGGAATTTCATTTTCTGAATTATATTCTCGAATTTGCAGAAAGATCAGCGGGCCTGGCGATAAGTATACGGAATAAAATTTTCAAAATTTGACACACATGAATATTTAACTTTCGAATTATCGCCGCGTTACGCGTTGAAGGGTTGAATGCCGAAAATTCGCGGTGGGAAAAACTCGATCCGCGTTTATCGTACCGCCACGAGGGCAGAGAGAGATGGAAATGGATGGAGAAATGGGTGGAATGGCGTGGAATTTTCGCGGTCGCGCAGCAAGCAACGCGTTAACGCGATATTGTTGCTTGCAGCGTGTGTTTGACAAGAGTCGACGAGGTACGACGATATCTCGGGGCGACGGGGAACAACCGCGATACCAATTAACTTTATTAACAATCAAGCAATTATTAATCGGAGCGAATAATCTCAAGGGGCGCGAGCGAAAGGTTTGACAGTTTCTCTCCGTAGAAGAATCTGGCCGGAGTCTGTCAAGACGACGAGGTTTTCCTCTTCTATCGAAATTGTTAAGTATAAAGCGTGAATTTCGAAGATACAGTTCGGTAAACTGATGAGGATTTTTCGAACTGTTAAATAAATACTCGAATTTTATCAAACACGTAGATAATAAAATTTGGTAATTCGTACAAGCGTATCCGGTCTGACAAATGACTCTTAAAAAAACGAATTTAATATTTAACTAGGTTAACCAAATTAACTACATTGATCAACAGGTATAAATTCTTCAATTAAATTTCAATGCAATAAACCATCTTCTAGATAAAGTTTATCTTGAGATAAATTTATATTTTTTTCTTTTAGATAAACTATTTCTGTGTGTAAAACACTTTCGATTTAAGCGAAAGTATCATAACTTTATTTGAATCAAATAAATTTTGTTTATGATTTTTGTTAAAAATTTTTACGGATACAAAACAGTTTATTTCTTGATACTCGAGTGATTTTTCGTAAAGTATAGATAAATAAAGTTTGTATATACTCCGTTATACTATAACGTTCTTTTTCTTTCTCTTTTTTTTTCTTACTTTAATGTCCCTGATACAAATTTTATGTTTCAATCGTCGATAATTCTAAATCGATATTAAATGAACTCCTGCTGGTCGAGTGCTGAACTTCTGTTGTATAAACAAAAAATTGTTAGGGGAAGAATCCCCTCAGTGAAGTCCTATTATGTGAACTCCACATCATAAGTCATCTGTCTCCCAGACAAGTTCGTGTAAACGAATCTCTATAAACGTACATGTATAAATTAAATAGTAAAATGTATTAAATTGTCTTTCAATGGACAATTTTAAATTTACAATCAGCTGATTTTTTTAAAAAGATAGCAAGTCACTAACTCACGATTAATTTGTACACTCTTGTTGAAATACTGTTCCTGCAAATTGATCAAAGTGTCTGATTCACTCATAAACAACAACATGATAATCACGTACGAACTATTTGTTTCACAAGTTTATATAAGTAGAGTTATCGTCCTTTTGACTGACGTCTGAAGCAATTTTTATTTAATCCTCGAGCTGACTGAAAAGTAGCCAAATCAGGTCACTTTTAATCCATATCGGAATTGCAGATATTAAATAGCAACCAGTGAAGATTATATTGTACGAGGAAACGAGAGCATGAAAATATTCTACGAATTTATAATTTTTTTCTTTATTTACAAGTAATACGGAAAACAGTAGCCTGCAGGGATCAAAAGTGACCTGGTTTGGCAATTAATAACTTGATAGAAACGACGAGTGACATACATTGCCAGAATGGTTACGTGTTTTATAGAATACGAATGTTCAAATGTGAATTTAAAATTCTTCCACTTTAAGATGGTTTCTGAACCAGAAATCTATCGAACCAAAGTATATAAACAATTTACAGTTATACGTTCAATCAATTAATAATAGATTTGGTAAAAGGGAAATTGATTTTAAATTTTCAGCCAATAATGTCCAATTTGTAGATACTTAACAAATTGATTATTTTTTAAACGTCGTTTCCATAATTTCAGCCTACAATCTTATAATGTTAATATGTACATGCGTTTCGTAAGAGATTCATATATGTATCACCTTTTCTTGTCGTTCATTTTCATTGGCAATCCAACAAAAAATTTATCTTATTAAGAGACTGATATTATTAGCACGATATGCATCATTGATGGCACACATAGCTTGAATGGTTGTGTAACAATTCAGTAACATCGCAGATCAATATTCAAATTACGCAATGTCTCCTTAATATAAAACAATTTTTGAAATTGTTTTGAAAAAGATCCTCGTTCGAGTCGATTCTGCAAAAGGCAAGAGCTTTCCATTTCCACATCCAATTTGATCAAAGTAAAACAATCAACAAATGGAGCATCGCGTTAAAATGATGTGAAACTGAACGCGACATTCCAATCTCCAAATAAACTATCTCCAAATCATCCCTACGAAAGCCGATTCTAAACGAGAGGCCCCGTCTCCAACTTGATCAAGCACTCTCTGCAGATCCTCCGGTCTCTAAAAGAAACAGGGCGACGAATAAAGGAAAACGAGTCTCTGGCTGCCGATGATGACTCCTCTCTAACCCAAGATAAATAAAATGGAGAAGGAAAGAAAGACAGAAAGAAACGAAGTACGACGACCGCGGACAGAAGCTCCAACGAGAAAAAAAAAAAAAAAAAAAAGAAAAGAAGGAAAAAAGAGGAACGAAGTGAAGGGAAAAGGGAGAAAATAGAAAATCGGGAGAGTGGTATAAGGGATCGATCGGCGTCGAAGCGACGGCTAAGTCGGACGAAAAACGTCGGAGGCACGTCGAAGTAGCGAGACGAGGGAGGTAATCTCGCTACTCTTCGGCCGCCTCATTCAAATCCTACGCTAAATTTCAATCTGACGTGTACAAAAGTCGAGCCCTTCCGTCCCCGCCGCCGCCGCCTCCTCCACCTCCTCCACCTCCACCTCCTCGTGACATAGCAGCGACTCGTGCTCGAGGCAACGGTCCATTTCTGCGATCCTCCGCCCCCGGACCACCCCATCGCCCACGTACATCCCCGATGCACACGTGTGCACCAGTCCATTTGAATCTAGCCACTCGAACGCGCCCTGGTACACTGCCGGCCAAAAGTTCGCGTATGGAGGACGATGACGATTATGGTGATCATGCTCTGTGGGGGGACACGGGGAACGGGGAGGGTGAAGGTCGTTTAGCGTGCGATATTTTCAGGTGGTACAGAAAAGGATGCTTGGCTCTCTTGCAGAATGGTTTGTAATTGTATTGCGGATGTTTAGGTATTTATTTGACAATTATAGTAAATTTTAATTATAATATTATTTATAATACTATAAATAGGATAATAAATTTATATAGGATGTTTGGGTATTTAACTGACAATTATAGTAAATTTTAATTATAATATTATTTATAATATTATAAATAGGATAATAAATTTATATAAGATGTTTAGGTATTTATTTGACAATTATAGTAAATTTTAATTATAATATTATAAATAGGATAATAAATTTATATAGGATGTTTAGGTATTTATTTGACAATTATAGTAAATTTTAATTATAATATTATAAATAGGATAATAAATTTATATAGGATGTTTAGGTATTTATTTGACAATTATAGTAAATTTTAATTATAATATTATAAATAGGATAATAAATTTATATAGGATGTTTAGGTATTTATTTGACAATTATAGTAAATTTTAATTATAATATTATAAATATGATAATAAATTTATGTAGGATGTTTAGATATTTATTTGACAATTATAGTAAATTTTAATTATAATATTATAAATAGGATAATAAATTTATATAGGATGTTTAGGTATTTATTTGACAATTATAGTAAATTTTAATTATAATATTATAAATATGATAATAAATTTATATAGGATGTTTAGGTATTTATTTGACAATTATAGTAAATTTTAATTATAATATTATAAATATGATAATAAATTTATATAGGATGTTTAGATATTTATTTCACAATTATAGTAAATTTTAAATATTGTATTATTTATAATACTGTAAATGAGATAATAGTTATGTAGGATGTTTAGGTATTTATTTGACAATTATAATAAATTTTAATTAGTAAATTATACAAGTACGTATATCGTACAGTCTCTTTTCTTATAATTTTAAAATCTAGAAAGAATGGAGAAACAATAATAACAATTCTGGAATTTCTCGTGCAATAGTTTGATAATAGATGAATAAAATTGGTCGAACAAGTCACGAATATACAGGTTTGATCAACTGACAAATAATAGATTTCTTTTTCATAATTTTGCGATGTTAAGATTCAAAAAAGGTGCAATTAGGAATTAATAGCCAACTAATAATATTAATCAATTCGTAACTTATAAATCGTATATAATGAAGTTTTTATCACAATTTTAGTTTAATGAAGTGATTTACGAAATTTCACTAATAATTAGGATTGAATTATACAAGTTGACTGTCTAATAATAAATAATTCTTCTGGAAATGAGGTCAACATTTTTTGGCCCACGCAAAATGTTTTTTAAACGGTTATTTGCAATTATTTTTATTGGAAATTCCGATATTTATTTTAATACGATTGGTAATTAAATCTTTGATGCAACAGGGCAATAATTTGATGTTAATATCTTTTATGCAAACGTGATGGATGGATCAGAGATCATTTGGGTATTACACGCTCGCGACTCGGAAAATAATGTCATAATGAGTCAAACGTTGCGCAGGTATTTGTATTTGAATATTATTTTATTTCATCGTTATATCATTTCATTGCGCCGAACATTTTATTCGTAACAATTACTCATTTCTATCTGCACCATGAAGAGCAGTAATTAATTGTGATTCGCTTTGTGCGGAATAACAAACAATAAAAGCCTGTTTCTTTCGTTGCAACAATTTATCTCACTCGCCATCCTTAAAAACTTAAAAAAAAAAAAAACGAAATTGACTGTGGAAACATTTATAAAATACTTTGTTCGTATATCAAAGTCTCTACTGGAACTAAAAAACAAAAAAAAAAAAAAAATGAAAAGGAAACAACAGAGTATAAAACCAAAGTATAAAAAGAAATTGAAATAAATGGTACATTATCGTTTTTAGGTGGACATTCAGGTAATTTGGTGAAAAACAGTATTTAAATTCAACGACAATCGTAAATTACTAATGAAAGAACAACACCTACTTCTCTTTTTCATAGAATCAGCTATAAATTTTAAATTGTCAATTAAACTGTAGTTTTTTACTGAAATGTCTCAATCTAATTTTTGATTAGTCTGAATAATTCAACGAACATCATCAATTATCGTAGTGCAATCTATTGTACGTAATTGTAATGATTAAAAAGAATATCGTTGCAATCACCCTTAATTTTGGAACTGAAATGTTACAGTCTGTTCAAAAACTAACAACAACTCTATATATGGTACAAAGGAAAGAGCAAATCTTTTTTCACGCACGTCGAGAATTTTTTTACCCCAAATTGCAACATTTTCTCACTTTTAAGTATATTTAAACGCAATCCAGGCAAAACGAATGACAAGTTTTATTACTTCTTAATAATCATACACCGACGGGTAGAAAAGAAAACGAAAGCGACGAATTATATACGTTTCGGTCACTCGTTACGGTCCGCGAGCCAGTTGCCAGCGCAACGGGCCAAAGGGCAAATAAATCTCCGCGAATGTGCCCTCAAATGTCTATGAAATCATCATCGCGACCGCCCTAGTATTTCCAACATACGAGAAAACAAATTCGAAATACAGCCTCGATGATTCGTCGAGGTCAAGACGAGACTGTAAGAGTGTAACTTTTGCACGGTAATGTACTACGTGTGTCGGAAAGAGAAAAAGAGAGAAAGAAGGGGGCAAAGAGAGAGAGAGAGAGAGAGAGAGAGCCACCCTCGGCGATGGTGGAGTCCTTTTAAACTAGCCACCCCCTTTCGACGGCGTATCCATCGGCCAAGCGTCCATTTCCCTCGATACTGCCTGGCAATCCGTAGTGTATCGGCTCGCGTGCTCCACACACACACACACACACACACACACACACACACACACACACACAGAGGCAGTAGGCGCACCTAATTAAACTTTGCCAGGGTAGAAGAGCACGTTACGACTTTCTCATTCGTTCGCCATCCTTTCTTGCAAGCCGAATCGAACGGAGCTCGCTTCCTTTCCGCGAATTGCGACGAGACGACTGAATTTTTGAGCTCGTATCCGGAAGACTGATTTTATTCTACCCCCACTCCAACGAGCCTTTCTTTGTCGGTGTTCTTTATTGGAACGGACCAAGGGAGGAAGGAAAAATGAATGTTCGAATTCGTCGTGGATGAACGACGCTCCTCTCGCGGAATTTTCTTTTGGTCGACGGGCGTTCGGCCGTTGCATTTGGGGTTGAACTTGGATTTTGAACGGAGGATGATTCGATTGGAAGAGGCGGAGATGGAGAGCGGTAAATGGATTTGTGATTAGTATTTAAATCGATGACGACGGTATCAATATATATATATATTCGATACTGGAGCTTGCAATCTTCAAAATATTGTTTGCTCGCGAGGGCAAATGAATAACTTTAGCTTCCGTTGAACTGAATTTTTTTGTTACACGATGTATGTCAATAGCAGTGAAGTGAAAAGACACTGAAGTGAAATTTCAGATTGGAACGAATCGGTACTGTATTAAACAGTAGTTAAAATTTAGATGAACGAAACAGTACGATCGAAAAGAAAAGTAAAAGACAATAAAATGAGACTTAAAATTCGAGTAAAACAGATTTTAATTAAATAAAGAGCAAGCGACGTGAAATCTTGAGAATGGAAGTCTGGGAGAGGTATGTTAGAATAATAAATTAAATAACAGTTTGACAAATTGAACAACAATAAGTAATCCTATTGTAATCTCCAGAGCAAGTCGTGGTCTCTCAAAAATTTACAGAAAACAACGTCTTCAACGATACGTCTCAATCACGTGTTGAGAATTTTCTCGATCCCTTCGCGATCCCTTTTATTTGTCGCGGTAACCGGAGCAACAACGAAACACGGTAACTCGAGGATAACAAGAAAATGAAATTTCTCCCATTTAGGGAAATATAATCGAGTTTCTCTCCGATAGAAATTTTCGAAAATAGCAGGTTCCAAGCGGGGACGACCGATCGATGACAACTACGAGCTCAGAATTTTCGACCGGCATAAATCGATTTGGAAAATTCACGCGGAGTGCCCGAAGAAGTCGAGCGATCCACGGGATCAAAATACTGCGAGCACGACGGGGCTTCGGATTATTCAGAGCGCCTCGATGACGGTTAGATCGATAAAAAACGGGAACCGATTAATTAATTCAATTATGCCGGATAACGTTGATCTTCCTTCTGTCGCGCGAAATCGCGCGCCACCCGCCCCCCCTCCCCCTCCTCCTCCCCGAATTTGAATTTTCGGCGCATATTCCAATCCACGGAATATAATCTCGATTTCTTCTCTACCCCATTCGTCGATCGTATAATTTTCGTCGCGAATTTATGCAAATTTTAAACGTTAGAAGAACGCGCGGTCTTTTTGTTCTCTCGACCCTTTACACAATCGGAAGCGCGTGCATTTTTGTTCGAAAGGCTTGGGGCTTCGTTTGAAACGTGGCAATAATTTGTTTAAATACTTCGATAAGTGTAATTAACATTAAGTGCAACGAGTGATAATGATATAGATATAAATAGTAATACGAAAGGTAATAAATATATTTCCTTAATCTTGTCGCTCTGCTTGAGTTTACATATGTGTATAACGCGTAGTGAATATTATATTTCACAACAGATATTACTAAAATATACTTGGGATATTTGGTTTCAACATTCGAATTAATTTTACGATCTTTTCACGTACTTTTCTACGAATAAAATGTTGCGGTGTGTGTTTTAAAAGAGATCTAAAATAATAAAAATGTGAGAAGGACAGCAGGCTTAACTATTAAACATTTTATTTACCATACTGATATTTCCAAGCGTCGAGACTGTAATTGATCTACCATTTGAAAGTGAAATAATATTTATGTTTCATAAAAATACTACGGAAAACTTTATTCCATCTAGAAAGTAGATGATACTTTGATCAAATTCATATCACAATAATGGTGGTACGATCGATAAAGAAATAATTATACTTGAAGAGGAAAATAAATGAGAAACACAGAGGATAATTTTCATCGCAGGACAAATACCATCATTCACATGATGTATGAATGGCTGAGAAACTCAGTGTAAGTTATTTTTTATTAAAATTGTTCTTGCACTATGCGGAATACTCATCAGTTGACGAAACTTTTCAATTGATAGTCGTTATAACACGACTTACTGTAACATAATTACTGTGATACAACAATTAAACTGTTTCGACTGAAGGTTTTGTCAGCAAAATGATGTATGGATGGCACAAGTTATTTTTAACCAGATTTAATTAATTCCCAATTGCTGAACAATCAACAGAAAGTTATTCCATATTAAAAAATAAATCAAAAATAAGAAAGGAAATTCTCGTTGCGTCAAATCTCGTTTTCGAAGATGCCATTTTTGCGGAAATAAAGTTTCAAACATCTTACTTTCGATGTATTTTTACGTATAAAATTATCTCTTGCTGAATCCTGTCCAGTCAGGGATTAATGAAATTTATCTATATTTGACAAGTCCTCAAATTTGACCTCTTCTGAAAATGAAATGTCACATGAAAAAATGTCATCCTGTATTTTCTACTTAATTTTTCATGTAGAATTACTAAGATATGTATCATTGGGATCCCACGTATACTACAGACCATTTAAATTAACTTGAAATTAATACTGTAGATATCAATTTATTTTAATGCATTTTTAACGAGAAGAATTTTAAACGATAACGCAGAATTTTAATTTCTTAATACTTGGACTTTACGAAGTTATCAGTTGCAAAACTTTCTTGAAAATTATCCTCGACTCTGAAAGTCATGGTCAAATTTTATTTCATCGATATTCGACTTTCTCGATCGTTATCACCGAAACGCGGATACACGTATTCTAAGTGACACGTTAATACACGAACGAGAAATGAACTATATTTTTGCAAACGAAATCGCTAAAGTTATTAAATCTATGAAATGAAGACGAATTGTCATAATTTCTGACAGTGATTATATACATATGTAATGAAACGACTGTAGACGATACAAACGACTTCAAAATAAAATAAAATAGGAAATTTAAAAATAATAAAATATGTTTTCTTCTATTTTAAAGAACAATATATCATTCGTTCTTGCCATTTTGTGCACTTTCGTATTGTATAAAAGTGAGATATTGCATTTTTTGTTATCAATACGTAGAATGGTCTCCTTTTTCACACAATAGACATTTTCATACTTTGACATTTCGTGTCGATGGTGAATATAAAATTGAATGCATGTTTTGATAAAAGCATTAATATATCAGCGGCATATAAATGCTTTCTTTATCGTACAAATGCATCTTTGCGTCACTGTTACGTAATACTTAATCTTTCTCCAACTCTATAGCTAAAGAAATAATCACTTTAGGACTTTTTGAATCGGGGTGTATCTGTGTGTGTACGTATTTCCACTTTTGTCGTCGACAAACCATCGAAATATTAAATCTTCTGTAATCTTTCTTTAGGTACACTGTACACATGTATGTGTACTCTTCTACGTTATATGTACAAATAAATTTCTAAATATGTTCTCTACGTATTTGAAATTTGAAAAAAATGTTTCAATCTCTTTTCATCATACGAATATAAGAATAGCTCCATAGTGGAGATTCGTTAGAATCGGAAGAATGAAACTTCATTGAAAGAAAGAATTACATATTACAAAATATCAGGAAATAGAAATCTATTTAGTCACGAGAATGGAACAAACAACTCGTTCGTTTGAACCCAAATTACGCGAATCAATTTCTAATTAAACGACATTCGCTTCATTCTTACAGTCTCTTTCAACGAAACGAACCTATTATTGAACGACCGTTACGATACAACAACGATTAGAAAACTTAATTAGACTGGAAAAGTCTGTGCGTGATTGATGTGCGTGTCAAATAAAAAAAAAAAGAAAACAAAAAAACCAATGAAAAATGAAAAAAGAAACGAATGAGAACGATATGCCTTGGTTCCCCCAAAAGAATTTTCACCCTCGACCCCACACGCGACGCGAGGCACCAACCCCCTTTCCCTCCCCCTCCCCTCCCCCTCGATAAAACGCTCGATCAAGCATCGTGAGAATCTACTTTCAAAATGGCTGAATAATCTGTCTAAAAGGGTTCTAAAGTGGCTATGCTAAAGATGTGATCGTTGATCTAGCTTTCAGGGTTGTTAGAAACATATACGAGGGGATAGAATTGATCGTGAAGAAAAAGTACTGAATCTTTAGGGACGACTTGACACTGGAGTGAAACTGTGAGTTGGACAAAATCTTGGTAATCGAAATTTGCAGCTTCTAAGGTACTACAACAGAATGTTACAAGTGGTTCCTACGTTCTTTTTCCTTTTTTTTTTTTTTTAAACAAAATACGTCTACTTCGTCGGAGGGCAGATTGTACGAACGACGTATAATGATACAAAGATCCAATTTATCGACGATGAAAGAACGTTTCTTAACGGGATAATATGTTTTTATATACATAATCGTTTTCCTCTGGGCGAGGACGGAGGACGCGCAATTGAAGTAAAAGTATTAAAGTGATGTATTTTGATATTACCATATGAGTTGTGAAACTGTTGATGATGAGACTCGAGACCGGTTCCTGGGTGGTGGATATCCAGCATGGCATCTGGCTCGCCTCCGCTCTCAGAGCAGTTGCTCAGGGCTAAAACCAAACCGATAGACACACACCTTGCGTTTAAGCTTCAAATCAGTTTGCGTTGGTGACGATCCGCCATAGCGCGGAATACCCTCGCCTTATAATTTCTTTCGCGTCTCGCGCTTTGATTCTCGACGCCTTCCTCATCCCCTTCATTGCCCATTTCTTTGCGCCAATCAAAGATTAAAAGTCAAATCTGAACTTCGAACTGCCAAGTTTCCGAACTCTGAAATCATTGAACCTTCGAAGTGCTGAGATTTTTCATTGTCGAGTTGTATTACATCCTCTCGGATACGAACGAAAAACCCTCGAACGTTCAGACGTGAGAGATTTCAAACTTTCGAACCGCTCGAATGTTCGAAGCATCGAATACTTGGACGTTTGAAGCTTCGAGTTCTCAGGTGTGCATTTCAAACGTCGAAATTTCGAATCTTCCGAACATCGGGGATTCAGAAACGTCTCGATTTTCGAATTCTCCACGTTTCTGAACTTTCGAGTCTACTTCAGAAACTTGCGAGTTTCTCCCGAATCACTGAATTCTTAAACGCTCGAAATTTCAAACTCTACGTGCATTCAGTTTCTGAACGAACAGACACGCGGTTCGAAACTTCAGCAAAGATTGCGAGATCAATGAGACGCGAGGATTCAGATTTTCAATTTGTCTAGCATCAGGGTGCATGTAGGTGAAGGGGCGAGACGACGAAAATCATTGGATGCGGCGCAGCGCGATCGTTTCGTTTCTCTCTCGTTTGCGATCGTTCTTTCGCCCGTGGTACGTGACTTCGTTCTCCGTTTCCTTGTCCCGAACAAACTGAAGAAAAATCGGCAAAAGAGACAAAAACCGTGCCGAGAAAGAAATCATAAAACACAAAGCAGGGGGTATGTCGCGCGTATACGCTTAAGAGGTAACTTATCGATACAAACTAAACGTTTGGCCGATCGAGGGCGTCTTCGAAGCATAATAATTCCATCATCATAGAATCGTGTCTCAGTTGACATCGTTCTTCCAAAAAAAAAAAAAAAAGAGAAAAAAAAACAGAGGAAAACTATGCTCTCTTAATCGCTACAAAAACCCTTCCATTTTTCGCACCAAAAACTAATCTCAAATTGTCACCCGTTCATCGCTTACGCCAATGATCGATGAACCCTCAACTTCGAAGACACCATCCTTGCCAAAAAAAAAAAAAAGAAAAACATAGTTTACTGTGAAACCGAGAAAAAAAAAAGAAAGACCAAAAATGAGAAAGTAAGTAAAAAGTTCGGAAAAATAATGCAAGCAATAGAGTGGCAAGAGAAATGAATAGAAAAGAAACTAGAGGGGAAGACGGTGGTGCGGCAAAGGATAGTAAATAAAGTCTCTGTCTGAGAAAGACAACCGGAAGCGGGAGAGAGGAAATGGGTGGGGTGGGCGGAGAGAAGGTGTTGGCGGGCAAACTGAAAGGAAAAGTCGACGAAAAGAAACGCGGAACGAAACCATTGCCGAGAATCGCGAAACCGTGGATCGATTCGTGGTGCGTGTCTTTGTCTATCTGTTTGGCTGGCTCGAGACGAAAACAGGCTCGTTCGGGAAAAAAATGTGTCCCGGACTCGTTTGGGACTCGATGGAACCCCGCGAGATATCGACTTCACGCTCGACGCCTCGCGACCAAGCGTGTTTTCTTTGCGACTTTCGTCTTTTCTCTCTCTCTCTCTCTCTCTCTCTGTTTTCGACTTCTCTTTCGTTTTCTTTTTTTTTTTTTTCGTTTCACTTCTGGAGAATCTTCTGCAACCTTGTTCCGCTGCGATCTTCCGTGTAGGCTTCCGATCTTCGGGGCGACGACCGAAGGGGGGGGAGGGGGGACATTCACGAGTATTTTCACGCTGGTTTATTTTGTGGAGCGTTAGGGGAGGGAGTGGGCGGCGGTCTCGAAAAAGAGTAAAGTCAAATTTTCTCATTTAACGTGGAACTCGTTCAGAATTGGAGGGAACTTGAAATTGCAAAGGGAAATCGCGATTTTAATTTAATTGGCACGACGATACTGAAAGAAAGAACGAGGGGAAGAAATTGTTTGGTCGCGAAACCTTTTGGAGATCTGTTTGCCGAGGAATTCGAAATTATAAAACATTCACGATTCAATTTACGGAGTGTTCGATTTCGTGTGAGGTAGTGTTAAAAGAAGAGATGATCATTTCGAAAGGGAAGAAAGCGTGAACTCTTTAATTTTCACGCTCTGCTTGGTTAGATTGCTTGAAAAATATTTTTCACAAGTCTACAGAACCAAAGAATTTCTAGAAGATTATAAAAAGGAAAAAAATACATTCAGAATGCCAAGGGATTGGATTCAAACGATTTGTAATTTAATTACAAAGTATTCAATTGTACGTGCGACATTATGATAGAAGAATGAATGATTGGAAATAAATTCGTGACTATTTTTTACAATTTCAATTGTGTAACCCTTTAGAAATCCTTTTGAAATATCAACCGATTAATTTGTCATTTAATTAGAAGGTAATAAAAGGATCGGCGATTAATTCGAAGAAGAGAAGTTAGATTTTCGAATCTCTGCAAACATTTTTACAATTTTGGCTGAGAAACTTTTCTTTAGAAATCTGACTAGGATGCATTAATAAATTGCAACGAATCGTAATTCGATATATTTCAAGGAAAGGGATTTTCTGACACTCGACTGCACGAATATCATCGAAGATGTACAGAAAGGAGACGACACTACGTTGAACATTGAATAACAGAATTTTGTCTGTCTGTTGATTCTGTTTCAAACAAATCAACAATCATCACACGTTCCAAGCCCTGAACTGATATCACAGGATGCACAGATACACTATATTATTGTACAAACTTTGCAACGTTCAATTCTATTCTAGCTTGAAAAACTTTGCAATGTCCATTGATACCAGCTAGGGATTAATTGTCGAAGATTCGTTGTCCCTCCAAGGGACGATTCTTTTCAAGTAATATCTCTAGCAGCAATCGACGACAATGGTAATTGTGACTTGAAGCAAATTCCAAACGATAAATTTCAAAACCAAGTATTTACATCGCCATTAGGAGAAGCGCGTTTTCAAGTCACCCTTCGTCGAATTCCTCCGTCTCAGACGGGATTGAAATACGCTCGGTTCCCAACTGCGTCTTCGACAAATACACCGAACAGTTTCGCCAACCGGTTTCGAATGATCATATCGAATGTACGACTGTACAATACAAAGTTATAAATTATTCCTAGGCCTGGCCGACGCGACATTGGGAACTAGGGATGAAGAAATCCCCTCTGCACTGGAGAAAGCGATCGTGCGATCATGTTTGCCTCAATGTTCTTTTAAATTCGTCGAATCGTTATAACCAGACTGTGGATATTTATTCAAAATTCAGGCTCCTCTCGCTCGTTGAATATTATGATTTACATATTTTATTTTATATATTTTTTATATTTCATTTCATATTATTGTTTTATATATCTTTATACATTTATCGTATGTTTATTGGACGCATAATTTAAAAGTTATTTCAAGTTACGTGAATCACCCTGTATATGTTTACACATATCATACAAATTCTGTTTTATTGTAACGTAATTGATAATATAGTTAATTGTAGTTATATGTTTCAAATATATAATTTCTTTTTTAATTCGATGGATCATTAAATTTACCATAAATGAGTAAAAATCTAGCCTAGTCAAATAAAACAGTCAAAGAAACAAGGATATTTAGATTATTGTGAAAATTTGAGACAACAAGACTCGTTTCGTGATGGTTGGAATCAAATGACGTGAGAAAATTCCAATTTTGTTTATGAACGTAGCAGAAACAGAATCATTTAAAATTGTCACATGGTTTTCTTAAAATTATTATAATGCTTGAGCAAATTCGTACCTTTGCGAATAATATTAAGGAAATGAAATTCAAATGAAGATTTGTTTCAAAATATCGTATCGACTTCAGTTGCCATATTTTGTACATTTCTGTGTAATACGAACATTTTATATATTTTTACAAATTTACAAAGACGTTGCATCCGGACATTTGCAACAATAATTGTCAATCATTTCAATGAAATCGTTCGACATTCTCAAATAATTAATAATAATTGTATTTCCACGAAACAGGGAAGCAGTTGAATTTAAACTGTTAATAATACTGTAACGATGTCGTTACAATTATTAATTACGTAAATAGGTGTAACAGTCCATTAATTCCCTTAAACACGAGTTGTGCGATATTGGCGTGCGCAAAGACGAAAGCTGTTCCATCCGAAATCAATATATTTTTCGTTCGCTTCAATTTTTGAGATTACAGACATTTTAGAGGAACATGTCCCTCGCTGATTAACATCAGTCTCCCCGTCAATTCTCTAATTTTATTCCAGTACATTTGTCTCGCGTTCTGAAATAAAACGAAAATAAACGTCATTGGAAATTAGACAGACTCCAAGGTACCGAAGACACTTGGTTCGCAGAACCAAGAATACAGACGTAAGTGAGAAACATCCAAAGTTCGAGAAAGAGACCATGAAAAACGAAAGCGTGACGAGCCGAATGTCCGACCGTGATGGGAATCCTCTCGAAACCGTTGTCGTCGTCGTTGGTTTCGATGGATCGTCATAAACAATTTCCATCGGTGGTGCTCGAACGAAGAAAACCACCGCCCGGAACACGACGAGAGCCCCCGAGGGAGCGACGAGGGAAGGAGTTACGACTGACAAGTTCGAGTCTCGATCTCGACGTTGAATAACACCCATCAGCGGCCTGGTAAATCCAGCGAAACGCGGCGCGAAGTAATCATTAAACCGTGTGCGCGCGTGTTAACGCGAAACGGAAGGAGAACGAGCCGTTGCCGCAGAAAGGGTTGAGGGTCGGACGCGAGTTTTTCTTCTCCTTTTCTCTCTCTCTCTCTCTCTCTCTCTCACACACACACACACACACCGCCCCTTATTCATCCTCTCTGTCGCTCTTCCACTTTTTGCACCCTTCGCGAAGAATCATCCCCCCTTCCACGTTGCTGGTACCAGCCTGTACATACGCGAGTCACGTACGTAACAGTAGCAGACTGACATGTATGCCTCGTAACAGTAAGCCGGTTCCCACTGAGAACCCTGTTACGCTACGTCTACGTGCTGGAAAAGAGGGTAGAAAGCGAGAGACAGTGAGAAAGAGAGAGAGAGAGAGTAACGAAGAGCTGCTAGAGCCTCGTGTGTGTTCGTTTTCTCTTTCTCTCTCTCTCTCTCTCTCTCTCTCTGTTCGTGTACACGTGTACCACAGTGCGAGGCAAGAGAGAAAGAGAGACTTCGTGTGATACGTGTTCCGTGTGGTGTACATAGACGTATACCGCATGCATGACGTGGAGGATGAGTCAGCTTATAGAAGCAGTTTCAGGGAGAATTCATCACGAAACTTTCCGGAAATATTTGTCCTTTTTTTTTTTTCTTTCTTCCCCTCCCCCGCAACGCGGGCTTTTTCTTTCCACGTTCAACCCTCGTGACAGGGGATTCGATGAGGTTCGTCGCGAAGTGAACTTCGTTAGCCAGCTACTTTGAACAGATTTCACAGACGCTTTGAGGATATTTTGTGTAGCGATCGGTTTTGTTCTCCGTCTTTTCCTTCCCTGCCTAAACACCTCGTGCTCTTGTCATTGTATCGATCGTCAGGAAAAATGAAATTTAATTATGTTTCGACGCTTCGTCCGTAATTTTGCACAGAAATCTTTTTAGATTCACAATGCTGTGGAGGTTTGAATAACTTTTTTTTCGTACGGTGCATGAATAAATTCTTCATTCTATTACAAACTTTTTACTTTCGTTTCTTTTATATAAGTTATACTTTAGTCACCGAGTAACTCTAACATTAATATATTTTTATTTCAATATTTTGGTATAACTCTTTCAAACTTTCCAATATAACTTGTATAACCGTATAGTAGAAAATACATTATGAAATTGAAACGCAGATATATTAAACATACAATATATATATATATATATATATATTCCTATAAAAACACATTTTTAGGATCATTCGACACAATAATATTTTCACAACAACAGATCTATCAACCAACACCAATCTCATTCGAAAATAACAACCGTATTGTTACATCATTATCCAACTATTATATATCATTATAATAGAACTCGCCAGATGTCTGATTAATGAACGAGAATATACAATGTAATTCGATTATTGTCGAAGATTCTACCTGCATGATGGATAATATTTCGTAGCCATAGCCAACTCGAAATTATTCCACGAGAATATTCCATTTTCACAGAGCAGTCACGAGACACAAAAATCCTTTCGTCAACTCATTCAGAAATGTGAATATTTCAAAAGAAATTAGACGAAACGAACTTTTTCGAATTCGGAAGGAAAAGAACGACCCTAGTAACCTGTTCGTTACAGTGGTTGCTTCGGGACGTTGAAACGATGATTGTGATTCGCAGGAAACGTGACAATCATCGTTGGCACTTTTCTTTTTTCGTTTCTTTTCTTTTCTTTTTTTCTTTCTTCTTTTTCTCTTCTCCCTCGGTTCGACACGAAAGAATTCTTGTTAACGTTTACCGAGCCGCGTCGTTCGAGGAGGCCAGGCTTATCGTAAAACATACCAGTGTCGCCTTTCGTTTATCAACGACCTGAGTGAAGTTTAATTCGAGCCGCGCTTTCAGCGACCGCGACAATGCCTTCGCGAGAACGCGACGCGAAAATCAACTGTTCGCTGAAGGGGCAAATACGCCGCCGCTCTTTTCGCTCCGGCGTTTAAGAGAGCTACTTTGACTACAAGCAAACATACTCGAGGAAAGTCTCTCGATACCGATTAATTTGTCGACTCTGATTAATTCTACGAATCATTTACCTTCCCCATATCTGTATCTGTTTATGAGTGAATGTCGAAAGATGGGCCAGAACTTAACGAAATGTTGACATGGAATTTTAAATTGACCGCGTTTTTTTCCTTTTTTTAAGAAGTTTGACTTAAAGATCGAAAATAGACGTATAACTCGACAGATGGATACAATATGATGAAGATAAAATCGTATGAGAAATTTTTTCATATCGCTCGCGTACGAATTTCAATCGTGCAAATCGATTTTGTCCTATTGGAAGTAGAAAAATTTCAATTGGAAGTGAAAGAATTTAATCCTATTTCGCTATGAATTGTAACGAAATATCATATGAATTCATCGATTCATATTCAATTTTATAAATTTCAATAAGAACCAGGGGAACGAAAGTTGAAACAAAAGTTGAATTGCAGTCAGAATATAAATTATTGTGCGTACGCTCGAATCAGAAATAGACAATTATAGCATTTGTGTTGCAACGCGATTCGCAATTTTGCAAAATCGGAGACAATTTTTATCTTTCGCTGCATCACAAGAATCAGACTTTTAATTTTTTCATTCCAATTAAACATTGTAACAAAACTAAGAAGATAACTATCGCCAAATGACAATTGCAACGAAAATCACAAAAATTCATGACAGCAGAATTTTATTTATCTCGTCGCGCGATGAATTGCAATAATCGCTAATCAAAAACATTGGAGGAATCATTGGAATGCCCTGATCGAAACAAAACCTCCAGCTACAACTCGGTAATTCAATCGATCAACAAAATGATCAGTCGCAGTTTTCAACAACTATGAAGTAGCAAACTATGATCCAACTTGGACATTTGCAAAGTGTTCCTCTTTTAAAATTTCTCAATTTGTTAATGAGAATCAAATTTCATAGAAAAATTTAAAGATACACGTTACGCGCAAAATTATGTATAATATCCATAGGTCAGAGTACATGTCGCAATATTTGTTGTTAGTAACATGAAACACACAGGTTTAAGTGATTTTTTTTTTTTTTTTTTTGAAACATCGTTCCAGAAGGATCTGAAATTGCAAAGATCTGCAGAAATGCCCTGATCGAAACGAAATTCAATCTTTCTCCTTTCCTTTTCGACAATTACAAACTCTCTGATTATGTCTCTACGAACATTTTTCTCACAAATATGTAAATACAAACGATTTGTTTTCAGAATCTAAATTCACTGTAGTCTTCAAGATTACAACCTGCTATGAAACTTGAGATGATTTCCTACTTTTTTAAATATAAAAATATTGCAAATTCTAAAAACAGAGTCTTTGAATTATACTGCGTTGAGAAACACAAAATGTTGCACGACTTTTTATTATGAAAGTTCAAAGATCGACAATTTTTCGGTTGTTGGGATTAAGGGGTCGTGACAGTTTGAAATTTTGAAAAATCGATTTCTTTTTTGTCTTAAATAGTAGTTTGAAGTCTTAGAAATAAGATACAAAAGTATATAAAGTATATAAGATACAAATCATGCACACCGATAGGCAACGCAAAAAAAAGTTATGTAAAAAGTTAAATAAGAGCCCTCTCTTTTTCTCTTTACATGTTGCATTTTATAATTCATAATGTGTTAAAAATAAAATAAACCATAAAAGTTCATGTCAATCAAATATGTACTTTTGTTTTACCAGCTCTCCAAAGTATTCGTAATTTTTAGGCCCGTCAAACTGTCCTGCCTCCTTAAATTAATTGTACAAAGCAGTGTGTATCTACAATAAAAGATAATTGTATAAAATAGTTTATATCTACAACAATGAATAATTGTATAATTGTATAATAGATAATTGTATAAAGTAGTGTATATCTATAATAATAGATAATTGAACAAAGTATTGTAATAATAGACAATTGTATAAAATAGTGTATATCTATAACAATAGATAATTGTATAAACTAGTGTACATCTATAATAATAGATAATTGTACAAAGTATTGTATATCTGTAATAATAGACAATTGTATAAAATAGTGTATATCTATAACAATAGATAATTGTACAAAGTAGTGTGTATCTATAACAGTAGATAATTGTATAATTGTATAAAGTAGTGTATATCTATAATAATAGATAACTGTACAAAGTACTGTATATCTATAATAGACAATTGTATAAAATAGTGTATATCTATAAAAACAGATAATTGTACAAAGTATTGTATATCTGTAATAACAGACAATTGTATAAAACAGTGTATATCTATAACAATAGATAATTGTACAAAGTATTGTATATCTGTGATAATAGACAATTGTATAAAATAGTGTATATCTATAACAATAGATAATTGTATAAAGTAGTGTGTATCTATAACAGTAGATAATTGTATAATTGTATAAAGTAGTGTATATCTATAATAACAGATAACTGTACAAAGTATTGTACATCTGTAATAATAGACAATTGTATAAAATAGTGTATATCTATAACAACAGATAATTGTACAAAGTATTGTGTGTCTGTAATAATAGACAAATGTATAAAGTAGTAGTATATATCTATAATAATAGATAATTGTACAAAGTATATATCTATAATGCAATTGTATAAAATAGTATATATCTATAATACGTGTGAAGTAGCCGAACATTCGTCGTTCGCAAGGAGCTCCTCTTTCAAAATTCAATTCTCCTGTTTGATAATCGGCCGGGTGAGATATAAAAGGCGAGACGAGGGTCGAAGGTCAGGATTTTCCTAGACGATCTACTGCGTAGACCGACGTAACAGCTGTTCCAGGAAAGGTGTTCGCCAACGTGACATCTGCACCTTGATGCCCCCTTTCCCCCTCGACCGTGTTCGTGGCTGCCATTCGCCTCCTATTTACCGAACAGCCTTTTCTTTCGATCGGCTGGCATCCGAAAACAAACTCGCTCGAGCAGGACGCGATTGCGCCGCGTCGTGAAAAAAAAAAAAATCGATTTTCCCACAGGAGATCGACGCGCTCGATGCTCTCGACGGTCAAGGCAGTTTCCATCGATCGATCTTCGGCGGCTCTGCCCGCGATGTTGCTCCCCTCGAATTGCAGAATCGTCGGTCGATGGTTTCGAAATGTGAAAATGGATGGGAAGGTGGACACTGGCGGTTTCGCTTTGCAAAACATTGACGTAGAGGAGAGAGAAGAAAAAAACTATCGCCGTGTTCTCGATCTTTGAATAATACCGATGTAACGCAAGCTGAAAACGTGGAATTATTTTGTCAGAGGAGGGATCGAAGCCACGAGCTTCGTGGAGGAACACCTCTGACCTTTCGTTGAAAAGGATCGCTTTGACAGATATAGACCGAGGTAAAATTTATGGTGTAACGGGATAATCCTTCGCGCGAAGTTAAACAGAGGATTGAAGGTGATGTCGCCGGTTTTCTAGGCAGGTGACGCGTTGAGGGGGTAAAAAAAAAAAAAGACAAAAAAGGAATTGTCAATTTCAGAGACGTTAACCTACTCGACGTATAACCCTGTGAATGAGGGTTATACTTTCGAAGACGAGAGCGTTCGTGATCACCTAATAAATATGCCACGCACGTCGAGATTATTTGGCCCAAAAATTGCAATATTTTCTGAGTTTTCTAAGTATACAAGTAATAAATTTATTACTTCTCTAGTAATTTCTGTCCAATGATATAAAAAAAAAGAAGACGAATTATTATATACGGTTTGGTCCGTGAAGCAGTTACTAGCAGTTAAGATGTTTGAATATAAAAGAAAGATCAATACCATTGTACTGCATTGTACAACAATGTTAAAGCAAAGTTGAACAATTTATCAAGCTACCATCGTAAATTTCGAAATTTATAAATTTCTATAACACGTTCCGTGAATGTGCCGATACTCGCCTTGTTTGTCACTTTGAAAGACAGAAATAACTTTCGCAAACACACGTTCGTCAAATATACTATTTCATTTGGAAATATAATTAGTGGAAATATAATCTTTCTCTATAACCCACAGAAAAAAAAAAAAAAAGAAAAATTAAAAAAGATGCAAAATGAACAAGTTATGATTTCTTCAGCTGCCACGAAAACGAAAGATCTTGCTCACTGACGGTGGAAAAAGTCCATTGGACATTTCGTTTCATGGGAACAGAATCGAACGCGAAGCCGTGCACAGGATGTCCCGTGGAAACGACGGCCGATAAGCAATTTAAGACGTGCGAAATTCGTTCACCGTGCGACAGCGTGCGTGTGCACGCACGAATCGCACATGCGAGCGCGCGTATGGCTTCCTCGAGGCGATCGGTGTCCCGTTTCCCCGGCGCGTGCTGCCGACCACCACCTGGAAACCGTTTCCACCTTCCTCCTGCGGGATCGCTCCGACCCCCATGTTCGCTCGACAATTTTGTCGCTGGCTAAAATCGTAACGAAAATTGGACGAATTCGGTCAGACAAAGTTAGCGAAGTTTCGAGTGGGTCGTGTGAATTAGAAATGAAATTGCTACGTCAATTTCCGATATTTTGCAAGTGGCGCTTGAAAAGGAAGAGAGAGAGAGAGAGAGAGGGAGGGAAACTTTACTCTTTCAATCGTTTCAGCGTTAAATTCACTGCGAACGAAATCAACACGAGGGCATTTCACGACGCAACGATCCTTGCTCGGTGTTCTCTCCTATTTCGAATTTTTAAATAATCGGCAGAATGCGAATTTGTTTCTTTTTAATATAATTTGATAAACTTGGAGAGTGGTATCATTCGCTGTTAATATAATGTAATGTCGTACTTTGGATATTTTATACATTCTTGCATACATTTGAATGAAATATTCTTAAACTCTTAAATTTTTCAAAGTTTATAATAATTCATAACAATTCGTAATCTAGTAAGTATATAAGTAGTCAAAAGTGTGTGTGTGTGTGTATTATATAGCCACTCATAAAAATTTACATACATCTACAAATTCTAAATATTTAAAAGGAAATGACAACGACAAGGTCTTACGTTTGTTTAATGAAGAACATAAATCACAATAAAAAATCACCAGACCTTGCTGTTATAACTATAATATATTTTACTAAAATCGTGTTTTATATATTCTTTTAAACAAACATATCTAATTTTGGAGGGCCAGAGTTCCACAAAGTGTCCAAAATTCTCTTTTCCCTCGAAATTTAATAGATAACACTAACGATATGAAATATTTTTAAACTTCACTAATATTATAATTATACACGACTGTCGTGTTAAAATCTGAAAATTTATGCGAACATGTAACATCGTACGCGCCATAAATAGCCACCTTAAACAGAGAATAATCGTTAAATATTAATACTATTAACCGTTACTTTTATAACTTCTGAAATACGTATTTGCACTATCGTATATCTTTTGTATACACTTTCAGATTTCTATCTCTTAATATAATCGCGACAGTCAAATCTTGTTACAGTACCAATGATATTTCAAAATATTTTATGCAACACATTTAACATAAAACCTTCTTTCAAACGTCCAAATGTCAGCTTGTCATTCTTCAAAAAAAAAAAAAAAAAAAAAACTTGTGATTCTTAAAATCAACGTGCTTCAAATGCTCGTGGTCTCGAATTCACATTTTCCCGTTTCAACGAAACGAAAAGATATCTCGAAGAAGTTGAATCTCGAAACTGAAGAAACTTTTAAACTTTCAAACAAAAAGATTATAGTTCAAACGATTCAAAGGGTGTAAAAGGCTCCAATATGCAGACGTATTTTTTTCTTTCTTTGCCTTCTTGGACAAAGACACGAATAATGAGACTTTCGCCGTGGGATTCACATTTGGATCGCGTAAACCGCGTCTCGAATTGTAGTTCGTGCACGACTTCGAAGTAAGTTGCCCCTATTGTAAAATTGTCGAGTTTCATGAAAAAAAAAAAAAAAATCCCACGATAATCGAGAAACGTCCGGTTTTCGACGTCTTCGATTGTTATTAATAAACGAGGCGATCGCCATGCGCATAGGGGACATTCTATACTTGGAAAAGGAGGAGGAACCTCGCCGGGGAAACAGGGGAGTCAGTACGTTGAAAATAATTGTCCTGTGACTACGGGCCGGAAACCGCGGCGATCACGCGCTGCGCGTCCTCCTCGTCGCGTGAAAGCCCGCATCGATTGCTCTTTATCGTCCGAGTGGCGAGAGGAAACGCGTTTCGAGCACCAACGCACGTGCTTTGCACAAGATTTTTCACTCCTCTTTCTTTCTCTCTCTCTCTCTCTCTCTTTCTCTTTTTCTTTCGAGCAAGAACCAGAAGTAACCCTTTCGAAGAAACACAAATTCTCCCTGCCTCTCTCCCCTTGCTCTCGACCGCCGATTCAGTTTCGCAGACGAGAGAATTTCCACGCTATGGCAGAAGGCTCGGACACAGTTCCGTAACTCCGAGTAAATACCGCCACGAAATCTATACGCTATAATGGACGTCCCTTCCGCGCGAAGAAGTTTCGCCGGTGAATTACCATCGCTAGCAACAAATCGAATAGAATCGAAAACGGGGCAGCAGCTGCCAGCAAACGGTTATCAGGAACGACGAGAATCGAGGCCACGAGGGGATCGTGGATCGTGGATCGTGGATCGAGAACAGAAAAGAAAAAGAAAAGAGAGAGAGAGAGAGAGAGAGAAACGCGCGCGCGGGGGAGGATAAATAGAGAAAGGGTTGAAGGAGGGGTTCGTAGGAAGTGATTTTTTCTTTTTCTTTCACGAGAACGCATGCCTCGAAACGAGGCGCCGATCGTGTGGAAACCTCTTGAATATTTTTTTTTCTCCTTCTTCCATCGTTTTTTCTTTTTTTTTTTTTCCTTTTCGCTCCTCGAAGCACCTTTGGAACGACGACAGATGATGTGGGTACCACGAGGAGCTGTGACGTCACTTGTCCCCGTTGCTTACACGATCTCTCTCTCTCTCTCTCTCTCTCTCTCTCTCTTTCTTTCCATCTCCCTCTCCTCCTTCTATCCTCGATATCTCATCGTTTCTTGCCGCCATTTCTTTATTCCTCGCGTTTCGGGCCTGCGAACGACACCTTTCCAGAGCCAGCTGTCAGCCGCATCTGTAATTTCTTTCGGGCATCGCGTGGCCACGATTAGAACCGATTGGGAACCGTGTAGGCACACGCCTACACGACCATCGGGGATAAGGGTGTCCGACAATAAGTTTAGCCAACGATCCGTTTAGGAAATTTGTATTATGTAGGTTAGCAGCTCGAGGATAGGAAGATTTTACGACGAAATGTTTGAACGTGTCTCTTTGTGTTTTCGGTGTTCGACGAAATTCAGCTATTTCAACGGTACCCTGACGGTACTTAACGATGCTGCTTCGCACACGGTGTTTAGAAGCTTAGCGTTCAAACTTCGTGTTCGTGCCGTGCGGTGTGTGTAAATGCTTCGTTGAAAAGCATTGCAACAAAAGATGTGTAGTACTTTTGTTTTTGATGCTCAAAGTTTCGCACTACAAACGTTGAAATTATGGGGGGGGGGAGGGGATTGAATTTTATGCTGTTTAAATTTAACTCTATTTAAATTCTATCCACCTTGAGGATTGGTTGTCCAAAATTAAATTCGAAATAGGGGACATTTAACAAGTTTAATCGATGATTCTGACATTTGGAAAATGTGTGTCGATCGAAAAGCTTGAGCAAAAGATGAAAGATTGAATGTGAAAGACTTTTACGAAGTATAGTAATAGTAAATGCTTTTATGGTTCATCGATAATTGTAGTAATTCGTCTTATTTTATGTTTGCATTTATGTATACTATATTAAAGCAATTTATGTTAAAAATAATGAATTTCGTTACTTTAACATAATTTCACGGTCGTTTACTATTAATTGTACGACGTAGAGAGCAGTCACAGAATTAAATTGAATTAAAAAATTTCAAAATTAAATAATTCAGTCTTGTCCTATATCGTTATGACTCTCAATGCCCAATGTTTAGTTTATTATTATTAATTGATTAAGGATGGACTAATTAATTAATTAATTAAGGATTACTTGAGGAACTTTTGATGCTCAAAATTTCGTAATAATAATTTCGTAGTATCACGTCTTGACACGAAAGAAACTAAAAGGTTCCAACTGTTTTAAATGTAATCCTAATAAACTTTTTGAATTTGCTAAAATTTCATCGATTGGTTGTTCAAAAAAATTTCAAATTAAATTAATCAAAGCTCTTCAGCCTGGAATAATTAAAACTTCGAAATAGAGATATACAATAATAAGTTCAGTCGATTTTGACAATTTAGAATTATATCTACATATAAGATACAAATTTGAACAAATAGCAAAGGATTAAAAGTAAAAGACTTTTGCGAAATGTTTCGATGTTTATGGTAGTGAAGTTTAAAAAACTTTTGAGAATTTACTGCCAAACTTTTGAAAATATACTGAATATTTAAATTAAATTTCATAATGTAGATTTTGTAACTGAACCAAGAAATTTCATACTTCTCGATATTTTTAAATTTAAAATCATGCAAATTTTATGAGTTTCGATAGTCAGAGTTTTCAAAATTAGACGCTTGAAAATTTTATGAATTTTTATCCTACATTCCGTGTTTTCGAATCGCTGAAAAATCCTGATTTGGGATCGTTTAATCATTTAAAAGGTTTAAATTAAAGTCAAACAAATTTCATAACTTTCAATCACTAAAATTACCAAAATTTACTGCTCGAAAATTTTAAATATAAACCGCAATTCTGAATCAATTCAAAGATTGAAATTTTGATGTTCTGAAATTTACAGAATATAAAATAGAATAAAAAATAGAGGGGAAAATAGATAAAAAAAAAAACATAAGATAATGAAATAATAATATCAAAATTGAAAAAATAGAGGGAAAGTAGATAAACTAAGAAATCTTTGACTTAAAACTTTAGTTTTAACATATATTTTATACATAATGCCTACTTAAAACCAATATCCCCAAAGTCACAAAACACAACAGAAACGAATCTCATATTAATAATATACACACGTAATATATCAACATCAATTATAATTAATATCGCAAAAAATAAGAAATAGATAACATTTGAGCAATTGAAAACTTCAATGTCTATTTAAATCGAATATTCCTAAAGTTAGAAAATAACAAAGAACAAACATCATACAAATGACAGCAAACAGAGAGGAAAGTAGATAACTCAGAGTTCTGAATTATGGGCCAATCTTGGAACTTGAAGTCACATAGATCTAATATTAATCCACACTGCTACGAAAATGTTAATAACGACAAATAATAACAAATGATATAAATTAATAATAATAATAATAGATATAACCGCGAGATTTTAGACTTTGAGCCAATAAATATTCTAATAACCCAAACATTCCAAACGGTTCCGTGTTCCCGCGCTCAAAACAGCGAAGTTGGTGGCCCAAGCGACGAATCCGGCAATTTTCCCTCCCCCTCCCCCCAGACCGAAAGTTGGCACGCGAGCTGAAAGCAGGCCGATCACGGAAACCGAAATCAGAGGCGCAGTTACGAGGATGGATAATGACACATCTTGGTGGGGAAAAGTAAATACATACGTGGACACGAGAGACCCGTTGGCTCTGTAACTAATGTACCTGACCCGTTTTAACGATCGATAACACCAGTGGACGCGATTAAACGCAAATGACAGTCAGAAGCGAACCAGAGACCGGTCATTATCGAATGAATTTCGATCACCGGCCACCGCTATTTCAATAAAAACAATTTTGCAACGTGTACGATGAAATTCAACGATTCTTTCGTTCGTGGAAACACGCGCGTAGAATTGCGACGAAAGTGACGCGACTTTCACGCCGGAAACAGTATGAAAATATTGCTGGGACACTTATCGTCGAATTTGTGAAAATTCCCAAGTTTAGATTACGTAAACGCGTGATTAAGTTTAGGTTTCTGCACTTGAGTTTCATGCTACATTGAATATTTCGTTAGATTAATTGTAGGTTAATTAATATTTGTATGTTATGAAAAATTAAAATAGATTATTAAACATAGAAATTAACGTAGGACATTTTTTCTATAATTCTATAATTTCTTTTCTACAGGATTTTTTCTACAACTAATATCCTATGTTAATTGTAGAAAAAATGTTTTTTGTATATTATAAAAAATTAAAATAAGTTATTAAATATCGAAATTAACGTAGGACTTTTAACATTTTTTCTATAATTCTATAATTTCTCTTCTACAGGATTTTTAACATTTTTTTTCTATAATTAATGCAGGATATTAGAAAAAATGTTTCTTGTATATTGTAAAAAATTAAAATAGGATATTAAATTATAATGTTTGTATGTATAGTATATTTTATTATATATATTATTAAAATATATTACAAATATAACATACTATTAATGTTTCACATGATAATATAATTTAACGATATATACATGTATATGACATATCTACTTATACATATATGTGGATTTCTGCATATTTTTGGCAATACTGTAAAACAATAAACATTCCCTTGTACACAGTCTAGTAAAATATTCTAGGAACATTCTGAAGCGTGTACCGATATCACGAAATCTACATTATAGATATATTTCACACACAAAACGTATATCTGTGCAAACTTGTGGTCAGTAGTGTACACATGATTGTTATATTGCTTCTCGTGATTCATATTCTATAAATGCATCATATTATAAGCTTTGTCCTGATTATCATTGCGTGCTGATAAAATGCAAAATGTAGCATTGAAATAAAAAAGTGTATTGTCAGAATGAAAAATAGTATCATATATTGCTCCTCTGGTTAACGAAATGACTAAATTCTAATTCTGTCCAGAACTCCTTTTTCTCTTTCTCTCTCTCTCTCTCTCTCTGAAGAAACATACTTTTGCGAATTGTGTTAGAAAAACGTTCCTTGTATATTTTTATTGAAGGAACGTTTCGTCTGTCAGAAATATTGCGATGAGCAAAATTTATTTTGAATATTTGTCCGATACTATGTATTTCAGCGCGGTGTTTCGCTTTAAAAAAATTTCACACGAATGCACAAACGTTATCCACCCTGCTCCGCTCCTCGTAATTCTCTGAAGAAGTAAAATTTAAATATTGACGTCGGTTTCAACGTTTCATCATAATAAGTACCTGGTTTACTTTATGTATTTTCCACACTTTTGCCAACTATTTACATTTTTATGTCTGTAAATTTCCCCCGAGCATACGAACGTACAAAGTCTAATTATCGTGGATCGCTCGATAAAAGAAGAAAACCAAAAGAAAACTGAAAATACCACGCTAAATTTATCGCGCTTTCAAACGCCGTTAAACAGGCAATTAAGTTAATTTTCGAACATTTTCTACATTTTCGCATTTCTCTGGACAATTTCCCTCCCCGCAGGCGTATAAACGTGCGAAGCCTATTTGTCACGAGTCACAACGCCACAAAGGAAAAGAGCCAAAATTACAAAAATGAAAATAGATACTTAAATGCTTTGTAATACTTTAGGTGCAATCTCGTACATTTTCTATATTTTTCGCGAACCGTAATATCTGTAATATCCAGATCTGTAAAGAGCATGTAAATGCGTATAAAGTACCGAGTATATAAACATAATTGACACGGATCACTCAGAATGAGAAACGAATTGGCAATGCCATTTAGAATTTGTCTCGCGACGAACCGGTTTGTTATGTTGAACTCTGATCGATCCTGTTCTCCTCCAGGAGAACGCTAACGAAGTTCGAATTAGAGGCTTGCTTCTTTCAGGAAAGAAAAAGTCGCCGCAAGGTTACACGTTGAACGGTAAATGAGGTCGTCGATGACGTTTCCACGATCTACGAATAAATCGAGCACGAAATAGAAGAAGGAGAAGAAGAAGAAGAAAGGGAGAACAGTGAAACACGTCGAATGCGTTTTTACAATCGGGAGAACAATCGATCCTGGCGCCAGCGCGAATACCTTCCATCCTGTTGCGAGTTTGCTGGAGCGTTCGAGAACTTTGAATGATAGAAAGAGGGAAAAAAATGAAAGAGAAGAAAGAAGACACGACCGCGTTCTATAACCACGTTCGACCGAATTTTCGTCTCGAAATTAGACCGATCGAAAGTCTAAATTGGATTCGTTCGCAGAAGTAGATCCAACTGGAACGTACTTCGTACGGTGTACATGTGTACCACACGTTGTAAGGTACGTACGACCGGCGAAAAGAAGAAGGAAAAAAGAAACTGGCGAGCTGGCGAAACGTTTGTTTCTTCGGTGTTCGCGGCGCGGATCGATACGACTATTACTACAACCCGTGCGTCCATTATTGCGAGCGTACAAACCGAAGATACGGGGGACTGGAATTAGCACCGCTTTCCCATCGATCCTCGCCTCTGAATCATTTACGAGGCGGTATACATAACGGCCGTGCACGAGTTGCCGCGAAACGAAAGCGTTTCTCAGACTCTGCGCGTCGTAGAGCACGTTTCGTAAGAATTCTAGTTCGTCGTTAAATTCGGGCCTCTGGTTTCGAGGACAGTTGTTAAAACATCTTGATAAAAAAAAAAAAAAGAAAAAAGAAAAAGAAAAAAAAAGGAAAAAAGAACATACGGGGAAAGGTCAAACCGTATAGCGGCACAGGTATGTACAGTTTCTCACGAAAGTATTCGAGCATTTATAAGTGTTTTTTTTTTTTATGTATGCATCCTACAGAATGTAAAATAACTCTATTAGTACGTTTTGTAGGTCGTTCTGAATAAAAAAGAAAAAAAAAGGGACGAGTTTTGGCGCGCTTGTTTCTGAATTTGCTCGAAAAAATTTACGCTCACGTGCAATTGGAATAAAGAAATTTCTTTTCTTTTTTTTCTTATTTTTCTTACTCGCGTGAAAAATTCGAAACGATGATTCTTCACGCACTGTAGAGCGGCGTACAGCAGAAACCCGTAAAGAACTATTATACAAACAATGTCACTAACGGTATTAGAAATGAAATTAATAGAACGAACTGGCAACGACCATTAAAACATAATAAATGTACGCTCACAAAACGAGGCTTGTCATTTCGAACGCCTCGTTTAATCTACACGGCTGGAAAAGGACGCAAGATTAAAATGAAAGATTCTTCATTCCAGTTATGTAAATGTGAAATTTGGTATAAACATGACAAAGTAATAGACTCGTATACTAATAAATTGATGAATATAATAGTAACAATAATTAACAAATAAAAACCAGGGGAATGAAAGCTTGGGTACGATCCTCTTTATTCAGAATAATCTTCCAAGCACACAAAAAAAGAAAAAAAAGAATCTAACCAGATCATCTAGATCTATTAAATATTACAAAAAGTACTTTTTTCTTGGATATTTCATGCTTTGCACTTTGTTCAGATTCTTTGAAATTCTCACAGACGCAGTCTGCTTATTTGAACAAAATTTTTGTTACTGTTCCATCAGACGGACATGAATTATTATACGTGAATTTCTATATCCAAACTGCGATGCATGCAATCAGCGAATTCTTGCTCAAATCTAAATTACTTGTTCAACAATCCATACAGAATATTCATCAACGAATATTCTGAATAATCGATCAGCTAAAAGAGAAATTTAACAATAAATGAAGTTCTTCTGCGCGCGAATTTCCTAAACTCCCCCCGCCCCCATTTCCCTAAAAGAGTCACCTAAATTTCCTAAATCTCCGCCATTTTCCGAAAGAGGCGAGAGAGAAGTCGACCGTGGAATCGGCGAACAGCCATCGTTTCCGTCGAAGAACCCAAGGATTCCCAAGAAGGGTGACTACCTGTGTTTCGCGCGCGCGCCACTTTCGAAACGTGTTTTTAATGAGACGACACCGAGACACTTGGAAACGGAGCGAGAAAGAAACGTGGGAAACAATGGCGGGGACTCTAATCTGAAGGGCACTGGATCGAACCCTTCTTCTCGCAGCATTGTCTCCTCGACGAACCCTTTTGCCACTGCCACCTTTTCTTCCACGGTTTCTTTCGGCACCTCCCCGCCCCTCCCGCGACCCTTTACGCGAGGCTCTAAAGAGCGAAAGAGAAAATGGAGGAAGAGCTTCGACTGGCTACAGAATAGTTACTGGCCCCTCCTCGACATTATCTTTGCGCCTTTGCCGTCGTACAAAAGGAACGACGGAAGGAGGGTGAGAAACGGAGACCGTTGCCTGGGAGAGAAATGTTTGTCCACCCTGAAACGTGAGTTTGCTTTTCTTATTTCTGACCCTCCGCCACCTCTCTGTCTTGACCTTCTTTGGCCGTGTGTATATATATATATATATATATATATATATATATATATATATATACATGTGCGACAGTGTGACTCGGAGAAGTCATTTCGCGTTGATTCGATTTGATCGTTTCTGAAACTGGTGCCGAACGAGGAGTTCGCAGTTGAAGAGATTTCTCTATCGATCAATCACGTAGCAATAAGGAAGTTGCGCGTTTATTTGTTCTTGCACATTCATTTGTGTTGTAATTAAAGAGAGAGAGAGAAAGAAATAGGAAAAGTTGGAAACAAACTTTATCGGTGAGTCGCGCATTTTTAAATTTAAATTATTGAACGACGAATGAGATTAGGATATTCGCTTGGTCGTTGGAACAATTCGCCTAGTTACATTTTTTAAATTGCACTCGTAAAACTATGAATCTGCATTAATATCCACAGTCTACTTGCGACTTGAAGTGAAAAATTTCCAATCAATATACCATTGGACTAATTGTATATATATATATATATATATATATTTTTTTTTAACACTGAAGACGTTAGGGAGTGTAATTCAAGTATCAGAAAGAATTTAACGTTTGAGATTTGTGAGGCAGTCTCTTCTACATTGAAATGTGTATACTGCATACAATTTACTTGGACCACTTTGCACGAACTGTTGCTTTCAAGTAATCACTTTTCAAGTAACGTTGTCAAACAAAAAATTGCAAAATAATCGACAAGGTTCCTATCGAAGAAGATGATTACAACTCAAAGAACATGCTCTAATTGTACGAACTAAAACCACGAGCCGCTGTAACTTGGACCATCAATCAACGATTCAGCGGGTCATTAAACCCTGTTACCTAAACAGACCGAGAACCCAATACCCTACGTCAACATCTCCTTGATGATTGAGATCACACCGGAATTTCCAATGGAGAGCCAAGTCGCTAAACAGGCATGCAGTTACAAGTATTTCACCCGTCGAAGCAAGAGAAATTTCTCAGTGGGTCGCAAAGTCAAAGAAATCGCTATCATCGTCAGAGTACTCGTTCGGGATCGGAGGAGATTTCGCCGCGGGGTAAGTTTTAATTAGGAATGAAAATCACGAAGGAAGTGACTGACACACGTGCGCGCAGAATTGCAAAGTGCAACGATAATTCCAATAAAAAGAAGAAAGAAAAAAAAGTATCGGTGTGCGAAATTTGCGACGCGAAAGAAATTTTGTCGCGATTTTCGTTCGAACGAAAGACAGTGAGAAAGATAAAAGACTATCGAGAAACACATAAACATCCGTCGATACGGCAGAATCCGGTGAAATGGAAGAAACGATATTCTCAAAGACACGGATGACAATGATCCAAGGAAAATTTCCATCAGCCGACGACCCCTGTCCTCGATTGAAAATCACGAGGGTCGTTAACCGCTTGCGCTGGCAACTGATTGCGGACCGTAACGAGTGTATATACAAATGATTCGTCGCTTTCTTTTTCTAACTCGTTCGGTACGATCGATCACTGGATCGAAGTTATTCGTTTCACCCGGGACACCCGCGACGACTGAGAAGATGTTACAATTTTGGAGCAGAAACTTCCGGCGCAAGCGGTTGAAAGGACACGACGAGGGTAACGGTGGAAATAACGGAAATAATTGCATCGTCGTGAGCGAGCTGTACGACTGAGAGCATCTCGAAGATGCGAGCAAAGGGTGCACGCACCGGCGCGAAAACGCACAGAGCCAAAGATAACACGCTCCTCGGCTGGACAGGGGATAAGGGTTGCCGGAAGGCGGGAGAGGGGTTGGCGGACAGCGTGGCGGCGGCATGGCGAACATGGCGTCGTCGAGGTCGCGTCTGCGCCTGGCCGCCAACACCGCGTGACCACGATCAATACCTGTACGCGCTGTTGTGCCGGGGCAAAGGATGTTGAATTCGAAAAGTGTTATTCCGCGCGTCTATCTCTGAATGATATGGAAGGGAACGCCTCTCCACGTGGGTGCCACGTGTGCGCTTCCGCCCCGCGTCTCTTACGCGCGTGCACGCGCTTGTCCGATTTCGTGTCTGGCCGGCTCTCCAAAACACGGAGACCGCCCTGCCTCCTCTCTTTACTCCTCTGTCCTTCGACTCTCTCTCCGTTTGTCTCCGCGATTTTATCGTCGGGACACCGTCGTCGTGCGACACTGTCGTCCTCGAGCACGCGCGACACCCTACATCCTTTGGCATTCAGCATTCGTTTTTCGAGACGACTCGGATCGAGATTTCGATCGAGCTTCGAATCGCGGGATTTTTTGAAAAGTTCCAGGGATTCAAAAAAAAAAAAGAAAAGGGGGAGGAGCAGAGTAGCAGAATTCTTACGGTACAGAGCTAGCTTTCTACGGAGACGTTGCAGCACGAAAGGTTTTCGCGGGCTCATGGCTTGGAAATGTCCGAGCAAAGCGCGACTCGGCGTGGAGCTGTATATATATATATATATATATATATATATATACTTTATATACATATATATATATAAAGATTAGTGTCGAGAGGGTGAGTAAAACAGGGTAAGCGTTTCGCGTTCGCGATTGGCAAAGGCGAGATCAAAGTAAGAGGGCAAAGTAGTTTCGAGAATCGTAACTGGATGATTCCCGGATCTTCGAGCGACACGCTTGAATTCGTCGCGGGGAAACGACAACGATATACGACGTGGAACGCGTGAATCAGAGAATCAGATTCCGCGTTCACGGATCAGAACGTGCGTTTAGGATTAAGCACGC